>CAJQTV010001155.1:0-13621 GCA_907163055.1 Formica aquilonia x Formica polyctena | reverse complement strand
GTTCCCCAATTTCCTTGATGTGTTATGAAAACTTTCGGTATATCTCACTTACAGGTACGTAACTAAGTCGTTCCGAACGAAGGAAACTTGCGTACATAGCGATCTTAGCTCTGTGTGCCGAGAAGCGTTGTTCCTCAATTTCCTTGATGTGTTATGAAAATTTTCGGTAAATCTCACTTACAGGCACGTAACTAAGTCGTTCCGAACGAAGGAAACTTGCTTACATAGCGATCTTAGCTCTGTGTGCCGAGAAGCGTTGTTCCTCTATTTCCTTGACGTGTTATGAAAATTTCGGTAAATCTCGCTTACAGGCACGTAACTAAGTCGTTCCGAAAGAAGAAAACTTGCGTACATAGCGTTCTTAGCTCTGTGTGCCGAGAAGCGTTGTTCCTCAATTTCCTTGATGTGTTATGAAAATTTTCGGCAAATCTCACTTACAGGCACGTAACTAAGTCGTTCCGAACGAAGGAAACTTGCGTAGATAGCGATCTTAGCTCTGTGTGCCGAGAAGCGTTGTTCCTCAATTTCCTTGATGTGTTATGAAAATTTTCGGTAAATCTCACTTACAGGCACGTAACTAAGTCGTTCCGAACGAAGGAAACTTGCGTACATAGCGATCTTAGCTCTGTGTGCCGAGAAGCGTTGTTCCTCAATTTCCTTGATGTGTTATGAAAATTTTCGGCAAATCTCGCTTACAGGCACGTAACTAAGTCGTTCCGAACGAAGGAAACTTGCGTACATAGCGATCTTAGCTCTGTGTGCCGAGAAGCGTTGTTCCTCAATTTCCTTGATGTGTTATGAAAATTTTCGGCAAATCTCGCTTACAGGCACGTAACTAAGTCGTTCCGAACGAAGGAAACTTGCGTACATAGCGATCTTAGCTCTGTGTGCCGAGAAGCGTTGTTCCTCAATTTCCTTGATGTGTTATGAAAATTTTCGGCAAATCTCGCTTACAGGCACGTAACTAAGTCGTTCCGAACGAAGGAAACTTGCGTACATAGCGATCTTAGCTCTGTGTGCCGAGAAGCGTTGTTCCTCAATTTCCTTGATGTGTTATGAAAATTTCGGCAATCTCACTTACAGGCACGTAACTAAGTCGTTCCGAACGAAGGAAACTTGCGTACATAGCGATCTTAGCTCTGTGTGCCGAGAAGCGTTGTTCCTCAATTTCCTTGATGTGTTATGAAAATTTTCGGCAAATCTCGCTTACAGGCACGTAACTAAGTCGTTCCGAACGAAGGAAACTTGCGTACATAGCGATCTTAGCTCTGTGTGCCGAGAAGCGTTGTTCCTCAATTTCCTTGATGTGTTATGAAAATTTTCGGCAAATCTCGCTTACAGGCACGTAACTAAGTCGTTCCGAACGAAGGAAACTTGCGTACATAGCGATCTTTTCTCTGTGAGCCGAGAAGCGTTGTTCCTCAATTTCCTTGATGTGTTATGAAAATTTTCGGCAAATCTCACTTACAGGAACGTAACTAAGTCGTTCCGAACGAAGGAAACTTTGTACATAGCGATCTTATCTCTGTGAGCCGAGAAGCGTTGTTCCTCAATTTCCTTGATGTGTTATGAAAATTTTCGGCATATCTCACTTACAGGCACGTAACTAAGTCGTTCCGAACACGAAGGAAACTTGCGTACATAGCGATCTTAGCTCTGTGAGCCGAGAAGCGTTGTTCCTCAATTTCCTTGATGTGTTATGAACATTTTCGGCAAATCTCGCTTACAGGCACGTAACTAAGTCGTTCCGAACGAAGGAAGTTTGCGTACATTGCGATCTTAACTCTGTGTGCCGAGAAGCGTTGTTCCTCAATTTCCTTGTTGTGTTATGAAAACTTTCGGTATATCTCACTTACAGGTACGTAACTAAGTCGTTTCGAACGAAGGAAAGTTGAGTACATAGCGATCTTAGCTCTGTGTGCCGAGAAGCGTTGTTCCTCAATTTCCTTGATGTGTTATGAAAATTTCGGCAAATCTCGCTTACAGGCACGTAACTAAGTCGTTCCGAACGAAGGAAACTTGCGTACATAGCGATCTTAGCTCTGTGTGCCGAGAAGCGTTGTGCCTAAATTTTCCTTGATGAGTTATGAAAATTTTCGGCAAATCTCACTTACAGGCACGTAACTAAGTCGTTCCGAACGAAGGAAACTTGCGTACATAGCGATCTTAGCTCTGTGTGCGAGAAGCGTTGTTCCTCAATTTCCTTGATGTGTTATGAAAATTTTCGGCAAATCTCGCTTACAGGCACGTAACTAAGTCGTTCCGAACGAAGGAAACTTGCGTACACTTCCATGCCGAGAATCGTTGTTCCTCAATTTCCTTGATGTGTTATGAAAATTTTCGGCAAATCTCGCTTACAGGCACGTAACTATGTCGTTCCGAACGAAGGAAACTTGCGTACATAGCGATCTTAGCTCTGTGTGCCGAGAAGCGTTGTTCCTCAATTTCCTTGATGTGTTATGAAAACTTTCGTTATATCTCACTTACAGGTACGTAACTAAGTCGTTCCGAACGAAGGAAACTTGCGTACATAGCAATCTTAGCTCTGTGTGCCGAGAAGCGTTGTTCCTCAATTTCCTTGATGTGTTATGAAAATTTTCGGCAAATCTCGCTTACAGGCACGTAAACTAAGTCGTTCCGAACGAAGGAAGCTTGCGTACATAGCGATCTTTGCTCTGAGTGTCGAGAAGCGTTGTTCCTCAATTTCCTTGATGTGTTATGAAAACTTTCGGTATATCTCACTTACAGGTACGTAACTAAGTCGTTCCGAACGAAGGAAACATGCGTACATAGCAATCTTAGCTCTGTGTGCCGAGAAGCGTTGTTCCTCAATTTCCTTGATGTGTTATGAAAATTTTCGGCAAATCTCGCTTACAGGCACGTAACTAAGTCGTTCCGAACGAAGGAAACTTGCGTACACTTCCATCTTAGCTTTGTAAGTCGAGAAGCGTTGTACCTCAATTTCCTTGATTTGTTATGATAACTTTCGGCATATCTCACTTACAGATACGTAACTAAGTCGTTCCGAACGAAGGAAACCTGCGTACATAGCGATCTTAGCTCTGTGTGCCGAGAAGCGTTGTTCCTCAATTTCCTTGATGTGTTATGAAAATTTTCGGCAAATCACTCGCTTACAGGCACGTAACTAATTCGTTCCGAACGAAGGAAACTTGCGTACACTTCCATCTTAGCTTTGTAAGCCGAGAAGCGTTGTTCCTCAATTTTCTTGATGTGTTATTAAAACTTTCGGTATATCTCACTTACAGGTACGTAACTAAGTCGTTCCGAACGAAGGAAACTTGCGTACATAGCGATCTTAGCTCTGTGTGCCGAGAAGCGTTGTTCCTCAATTTCCTTGATGTGTTATGAAAATTTTCGGCAAATCTCGCTTACAGGCACGTTACTAAGTCGTTCCGAACGAAGGAAACTTGCGTACATAGCGATCTTAGCTCTGTGTGCCGAGAAGCGTTGTTCCTCAATTTCCTTGATGTGTTATGAAAACTTTCGTTATATCTCACTTACAGGTACGTAACTAAGTTGTTCCGAACGAAGGAAACTTGCGTACATAGCAATCTTAGCTCTGTGTGCCGAGAAGCGTTGTTCCTGGATTTCCTCGATGTGTTATGGAAAATTTTCGGCAAATTTCGCTTACAGGCACGTAACTAAGTCGTTCCGAACGAAGGAAGCTTGCGTACATAGCGATCTTTGCTCTGAGTGTCGAGAAGCGTTGTTCCACAATTTCCATGTGTTCAGAAAATATCGCTCCCTTTTCTCAATCTTTGCACCGGCATCTCACTTACTCTAGTCCTTCTCTCTAGCATTCTCTCTCTCTTCCTTTTTCCTCCTGTACGCGGCCGTGACCCAATCACGCAGCCTGTCCTATCAATCTAACTAGTCTCGCGCAATGTTGTCACCCAATCATAAGCACGCTCTCAGGACCTTATCCGCGCTCCTGCGTCGATATCGACCCTTCCGGAAATCCTCGATCATTCTGTGAGTACCGGTCTATCGTGACGCACGTTGCCTTTAGGACAGTTATAAACCACTCTGAATTCGGATTCGTCTCGCGGTTCTGGTTAAGTGATAAATCTCTCGGTTCGTCTCTCAAGTAATTCGTCATCTCGGAATCAAATCAGCGGCATCGAACGTACTCAATTATTCGCGAGGGAGAGCCAGGTTTCCCTATCTCAAGAACCAGAATCGGTACGCAGTTATCGTGTGAAGCACGCGGTACGTCGTAAAGCGATGTAGTATTCTCTCGCGGTCTCTCTCGAACTCCTCGGCGGATTCTTCGGTTTTACTCAAAGACAAACTATAAAACTATTGTATATGATGCTAGAATAAGAAGAACTAGTGTAATTATAAGAATAAATCGAGATATCATCGCTCGAATAATTGGGAAGTGCAGCTCATATTTTTTTGTGTGTGTGAATCATTAACTGTTCTGCCCGACACCCCCGAAACCAGACATTTCTCGGGTTCTTTATCAAACATTTTTTGGTCCTTCGAGCCGGATCGGTGGGTGCGGTACGAACATCTCAAGGTGAACTCTTGTGCGGATTTGGAAAATCGTGTGTGCCTCCACGTGCTACCGGCGAAAGTTCGAGAACGATCCTCTTCGTGCGTGTTCGGCGACGCTCGGACGGACTCGGGCGCTCGGCAAGCGATCGTCGCCGCCCGTGGTGCGCTCTCACTCTCTCTCTGTGACATCCGTCGCGCTCGGTTACTCGTGCGTGTCCGGCGACGCCCGGACGGATTCGGGCGCTCGGCAAGCGATCGTCGCCGCCCGTAGTGCGCTCTCACTCTCTCTCTGTGACATCCGTCGCGCTCGGTTACTCGTGCGTGTCCGGCGACGCCCGGACGGATTCGGGCGCTCGGCAAGCGATCGTCGCCGCCCGTAGTGCGCTCTCACTCTTTCTCTGTGACATCCGTCGCGCTCGGTTACTCGTGCGTGTCCGGCGACGCCCGGACGGATTCGGGCTCTCGGCAAGCGATCGTCGCCGCCCGTAGTGCGCTCTCACTCTCTCTCTCTCTGACATCCGTCGCGCTCGGTTATTCGTGCGTGTTCGGCGACGCCCGGACGGATTCGGGCGCTCGGCAACGGATTCTCGCTACGTATACAGCGTTCTCTATCACTCCTTTGACGGTCTTCGGCCATCTTGTGAATATACGACGACCGGTCACCGGTCACTATAATCGTTAGTGCCTTCTCTCTCACTCGGACATTGTGAGCTCGCGCGCGGTATACGAACCTCTCTCGCATTTTCGGATATTCTCATCGTCTGTCGGAACGTCTCTTTCTCTATTGTGGGTCACTTATAGTGGTATTCTAATCGGTAACAGCGATTTCAGCCATCATCATGTCAAACCAAGAAGAGAAAATCTCTCTTCAAAGGAATCGGCACACTTACATCTAGTCGGTGGCTCTCGAGTGTAAGGAACCGACCTTCCCCACTCTTCAACTCCAAATGCTCAAGGTGAAACTCGACCTCATCGATAACAACTGGCAAAAGTTTGAAGCCACTCACGAAAGGATGGCGGAATCCAAGGCGGAGCTCCTCCTGGATCACGATTATTTCAAGAAAAGGATTCAATGAAAAGTCCGACTCATGCAGATTGAAGAGAAGGAACGGACTCACCCTCTGTCGGGCTCACAGCTAGCCAACCTCTCAATTGGCGGTCAGACATCAGCGCGACGTCATCTTCCGGAGTCACTCTTCCACAATTCTCCGGTGACTTCTCAGCGTGGAGGCCCTTTCATGATCTCTTCTCCTCCTTGGTTGGACGGAATGCGGAGATATCAAACGTGGAGAAAATGCACTACCTCCGGACTAGTCTCTTGGGCGAAGCCGCTCAGCTAATCTCCAATTTGCCGGTTTCTGAGGACGCGTTCGCGTCAGCCTGGGACCTTCTCGTTAATCGGTATGAAAATAAGCGACTTCTCATTTCGGCTCAGGTGGATCGACTATTCCGCACCAAGACCATCTCACAACGGACGGCCAAGGAGCTCAACACTCTTCTCAACACGACAACGGAAGCGCTCAATGCCTTGGAGTCTCTCGGAGCTCCTGTTCAACACTGGGACCATCTCTTGGTCCACCTCATCGTCCAGCGACTCGACCCAAGCACTCGAGAGGCCTGGGAAGTCAAGCTTGGCTCCACCACGGACCCCCTTCATACAAGGACATTCGCACATTTCTCACTGGGCGCGCCCGAGCCATGGAGAGTATGGAGTTCGGAACCTCGAGCTCCTCTCCAGCACAAAAACAAGCATCATACCATGATCCACATGGATGGCTAAACCCCCCCCCCCCGTTTGTCAACGACATAAGGCAGGGCGATCCTTCCGACGGCGGCTACGCAGACGTAAGGCGCCGGCCTCACCATCCAAGAGCACCAGCACATCGGCTTCAGAGTGACTCTCGCATTCGGTCCTTTCTCAATCTCACTCGGTAATTCTCACTCGACCGGCAATCTTACTCGCTACTTGTTGCGCTACCATCAGATCACCTTGCGGCTCTCCTCACTCGGCAAGGATGCTCATCGATCCCGGGTCTGAACTCACCTTTGCTTCCGGGCAACTCATCTCAACTCTCCAGATACCTCGACGGCACGCCTATATCCCCATCATCGGTATTGGAGGATCTCAGTCGGAGCGAACTCGGGGTGTCGTTTCGCTCACCCTTCACTCAGTTTACTCTTCGCAATCCATCATCATCACTCCCGTCCATAGCGACAGCAGAATGTAGTTGGCCTCATCTTCACGGGCTCCAGCTGGCGGATCCAGATTTCCTCACCCCCGGACCTATAGACTTGATCCTCGGTGCTGACTCCTACGGGCTGTTCATCCAGCCCGACATCATCAAAAGGTCTGAGGAGGAACCCATCGCTCAACGTACTATTTTTGGATGGATTGTTCTCGGCCCGACCTCGACACTAACTACCTCAATTCACCGTTCTCATCAGGTCGCAGTGGATCACGAACTTCACGATCTCCTCACGAAGTTCAGGATACAAAAATAGGTCCCTCATTCTCTATTACCTCAGCTCCCCAGTTGGTGGATCACTGCAAGGCGGGCGGCTTTTCCTTTACAACATGGCAGAGTAATCATCCGGACCTACGCACGACACTTTCTCTCGACGCCATTTCAACCAAGTTGCCCATCTTCATAAACCTCCATGACAAAAATCACCAGGCTCAATTGGCGTTCAGGATCGGTTCATCTCTTCTACCAAGATCATCTCTCACAATGAGCCAATCATCACTCTAGGGTCCGCCAAAGCCAAGGTCGCCGCTCTCAAATGGCTCACAATTCCTCGGCTGGAACTTACGGCGGCGACTTACTCTCTCGTCTCATCAACTATATTCAACAAACACTAGAACTCGCGGAGATACCAATCTACTTGTGGACGGACTCTTCGGTATCGCTCACCTGGATAAACAGTTATCCCTCTCGTTGGAAAGACTTCGTTCGTAATCGAGTGGCGGCAATTCAAGAACGCGTACCTCAAGGACATTGGCGGTTTATTCCCGGTAAGGAGAACCCAGCGACTGTGCTTCTCGCGGCCTCTCTTCCGCTCAACTCTCTCGGCATCATCTTTGGTGGAATGATCCTCATGGTTAGCACAGCCTCCTCAACATTGGCCAAGCATGGCATCTCAACCAGATTCGGCGGCGACTCTCGAAAAACGGCCAGGTCTTCTTCTCAAGTCCTCAATGGCGAAGCAACACTATCTCTGGCGGCCTCTCTATCGACTCTCTTCACTCATTTGGCTTTTTTCAGATCACTGCACTTTGCCAACGGTGTTGCACTATACTCAAAAGAATACCACAGTCTTTTCTGGCCACCCCCTCACATCTGTAGACCTGGGAATCGCACGGCTATATGGGATTCGATCAGTTCAAGCGGCATATCTCTTATCGGATCTGACAGTCATCTCAAGCGGAGCACACTTGTCAAGGTCTCATTCTCTCTCCAAGCTCACGGCCTTGTCGATCATTTTGACCTCCTCAGAGTTGGATGTCGACTCAACCATCCTCAATTGGATCCCGAGTGCAAGCACCCAGCCATCTTGCCACGGGATTTATATCTGTCTCAACTCATTATATCGGACGATCATCTAAGGACTCTTCACGGCGGAACTCAGGTAACCTTGACATATCTTCGCCAGGCTTACTGGATCGTCGGTGGCCGAGCCCCAGTAAGATCTCACATTCTCCGCTGCGTTCGGTGTGCTCGACAACGTGGCGTAAGGGCACAGCAACTCATGGGTCAACTGCCATCATCTCGCATTTCGCCATCTCGTCCTTTCCTCAACACAGGGGTTGATTACGCCGGCCCTCTCTCTCTCAAAACTTGGCGAGGACGAGGGGCTAAGTGTCACAAAGGCTGGTTAGCCATCTTTGTTTGCTTCTCAACTTCAGCGGTTTATCTGGAGGCAGTGACAGACTACTCTACAGAGGGGTTCATCGCAGCATATCGGCGGTTAACGGGACGGCGAGGTATCTGCCAAACTCTATTTAGCGACTGTGGAACCAATTTTCTCGGGGCAGATACATCTCTTAGGCGGTTATTCAACGCCGGATCAAAGGAATTCTCGCAACTCGCTCAGCTACTGACTCATGACTTGGGTCTTTAATCCTCCGGCAGCCCCCCACTTCGGCGGTAAATGGGAGGCCGCTGTCAAATCGGTCAAGCATCACCTACGACGGACTATAGGTGAGACTGCCCTAACCTATGAAGAACTTACAACTCTTCTGGTCCAAATTGAGGCAGTCCTCAACTCTAGACCATTGTGCCCACTGTCAGATGACCCGGAAGACCTGGCAGCCCTCACTCCCAGGCATTTCATCATCGGAGCAGCGCCAACAACAATTCCTGAGCCATCTCACCTCAGTGCCTCTCACAAGGCTGTCTCGGTGGCAGCTCATTCAGCAACAACTCCAACACTTCTGGTCGCGTTGGTCAGCTGAATGTCTTTAACGTCAGCTCGCAATATCAAAATGGCATCATCCCTCCACGCAAATCAAGGTCGGCTCTCTTGTACTTCTCACGGATGAGAGATTCCCTCCATCAAAATGGCCTCTTGCTCGGGTCACACAACTTCATCTTGGTTCGGACGGTCTATGCAGAGTGGTCACACTCAAGACGGCCACCACAGATTTCAAGCGGCCTATCACCAAGTTAGCAGTGCTTCCGATGACACCAGATCAACCCTCACTCACAAGGCAATCAACTATTGATCCGGACTCACCATCATCAAGATCATAATTCTTCAATGCTGTTGTAGAAGGCGGGCGGAATGTTCAGGAAATATCGCTTCCTTTTCTCAATCTTTGCACCGGCATCTCACTTACTCTAGTCCTTCTCTCTAGCATTCTCTCTCTCTTCCTTTTTCCTCTTGTACGCGGCCGTGACCCAATCCCGCAGCCTGTCCTATCAATCTAACTAGTCTCGCGCAATGTTATCACCCAATCATAAGCACGCTTTCAGGACCTTATCCGCGCTCCTGCGTCGATATCGACCCTTCCGGAAATCCTCGATCATTCTGTGAGTACCGGTCTATCGTGACGCACGTTGCCTTTAGGACAGTTATAAAGCTCTCTGAATTCGGATTCGTCTCGCGGTTCTGGTTAAGTGATAAATCTCTCGGTTCGTCTCTCAAGTAATTCGTCATCTCGGAATCAAATCAACGGCATCGAACGTACTCAATTATTCGCGAGGGAGAACAAGGTTTCCCTATCTCAAGAACCAGAATCTGTACGCAGTTATCGTACGAAGCACGCGGTACGTCGTAAAGCGACGTAACATTCTCTTGCAACCTCTCTCGAATTCCTCGGCGGATTTCACGGTCGTTCTCAATTACAAACTATAAAATTATTGCATAAGATACTAAACTAATTAGATTTAGTGTAATTCTTAGAATAAAGCGAGATATCATTGCTAGAAGAATTGTGAAGTGCGGCTCATATTTCTTTGTGTGTGTGACTCATTGACTGTTCTGCCCGACACCCGCGAAACCAGACATTTCTCGGGTTATTTATTAAACAATGTGTTATGAAAATTTTCGACAAATCTTACTTACAGGCACGTAACTAAGTCGTTCCGAACAAAGTAAACTTGCGTACATAGCGATCTTAGCTCTGTGCGCCGAGAAGCGTTGTTCCTCAATTTCCTTGATGTGTTATGAAAATTTTCGGCAAATCTCACTTACAGGCACGTAACTGAGTCGTTCCGAACGAAGGAAACTTGCGTACATAGCGATCTTAGCTCTGTGAGCCGAGAAGCGTTGTTCCTCAATTTCCTTGATGTGTTATGAAAATTTTCGGCAAATCTCACTTACAGGCACGTAACTAAGTCGTTCCGAAACGAAGGAAACTTGCGTACATAGCGATCTTAGCTCTGTGAGCCGAGAAGCGTTGTTCCTCAATTTCCTTGATGTGTTATGAAAATTTTCGGCAAATCTCACTTACAGGCACGTAACTAAGTCGTTCCGAACGAAGGAAACTTGCGTACATAGCGATCTTAGCTCTGTGAGCCGAGAAGCGTTGTTCCTCAATTTCCTTGATGTGTTATGAAAATTTTCGGCAAATCTCACTTACAGGCACGTAACTAAGTCGTTCCGAACGAAGGAAACTTGCGTACATAGCGATCTTAGCTCTGTGAGCCGAGAAGCGTTGTTCCTCAATTTCCTTGATGTGTTATGAAAATTTTCGGCAAATCTCACTTACAGGCACGTAACTAAGTCGTTCCGAACGAAGGAAACTTGCGTACATAGCGATCTTAGCTCTGTGAGCCGAGAAGCGTTGTTCCTCAATTTCCTTGATGTGTTATGAAAATTTTCGGCAAATCTCACTTACAGGCACGTAACTAAGTCGTTCCGAACGAAGGAAACTTGCGTACATAGCGATCTTAGCTCTGTGTGCCGAGAAGCGTTGTTCCTCAATTTCCTTGATGTGTTATGAAAATTTTCGGCAAATCTCACTTACAGGCACGTAACTAAGTCGTTCCGAACGAAGGAAACTTGCGTACATAGCGATCTTAGCTCTGTGTGCCGAGAAGCGTTGTTCCTCAATTTCCTTGATGTGTTATGAAAATTTTCGGCAAATCTCACTTACAGGCACGTAACTAAGTCGTTCCGAACGAAGGAAACTTGCGTACATAGCGATCTTAGCTCTGTGTGCCGAGAAGCGTTGTTCCTCAATTTCCTTGATGTGTTATGAAAATTTTCGGCAAATCTCACTTACAGGCACGTAACTAAGTCGTTCCGAACGAAGGAAACTTGCGTACATAGCGATCTTAGCTCTGTGTGCCGAGAAGAAGCGTTGTTCCTCAATTTCCTTGATGTGTTATGAAAATTTTCGGCAAATCTCACTTACAGGCACGTAACTAAGTCGTTCCGAACGAAGGAAACTTGCGTACATAGCGATCTTAGCTCTGTGAGCCGAGAAGCGTTGTTCCTCAATTTCCTTGATGTGTTATGAAAATTTTCGGCAAATCTCACTTACAGGCACGTAACTAAGTCGTTCCGAACGAAGGAAACTTGCGTACATAGCGATCTTAGCTCTGTGAGCCGAGAAGCGTTGTTCCTCAATTTCCTTGATGTGTTATGAAAATTTTCGGCAAATCTCACTTACAGGCACGTAACTAAGTCGTTCCGAACGAAGGAAACTTGCGTACATAGCGATCTTAGCTCTGTGTGCCGAGAAGCGTTGTTCCTCAATTTCCTTGATGTGTTATGAAAATTTTCGGCAAATCTCACTTACAGGCACGTAACTAAGTCGTTCCGAACGAAGGAAACTTGCGTACATAGCGATCTTAGCTCTGTGTGCCGAGAAGCGTTGTTCCTCAATTTCCTTGATGTGTTATGAATTTTCGGCAAATCTCACTTACAGGCACGTAACTAAGTCGTTCCGAACGAAGGAAACTTGCGTACATAGCGATCTTAGCTCTGTGTGCCGAGAAGCGTTGTTCCTCAATTTCCTTGATGTGTTATGAAAATTTTCGGCAAATCTCACTTACAGGCACGTAACTAAGTCGTTCCGAACGAAGGAAACTTGCGTACATAGCGATCTTAGCTCTGTGAGCCGAGAAGCGTTGTTCCTCAATTTCCTTGATGTGTTATGAAAATTTTCGGCAAATCTCACTTACAGGCACGTAACTAAGTCGTTCCGAACGAAGGAAACTTGCGTACATAGCGATCTTAGCTCTGTGTGCCGAGAAGCGTTGTTCCTCAATTTCCTTGATGTGTTATGAAAATTTTCGGCAAATCTCACTTACAGGCACGTAACTAAGTCGTTCCGAACGAAGGAAACTTGCGTACATAGCGATCTTAGCTCTGTGAGCCGAGAAGCGTTGTTCCTCAAATTTTTCCTGTTGTGTGTGTTATGAAAATTTTCGGCAAATCTCACTTACAGGCACGTAACTAAGTCGTTCCGAACGAAGGAAAACTTGCGTACATAGCGATCTTAGCTCTGTGTGCCGAGAAGCGTTGTTCCTCAATTTCCTTGATGTGTTATGAAAATTTTCGGCAAATCTCACTTACAGGCACGTAACTAAGTCGTTCCGAACGAAGGAAACTTGCGTACATAGCGATCTTAGCTCTGTGTGCCGAGAAGCGTTGTTCCTCAATTTCCTTGATGTGTTATGAAAATTTCGGCAAATCTCACTTACAGGCACGTAACTAAGTCGTTCCGAACGAAGGAAACTTGCGTACATAGCGATCTTAGCTCTGTGTGTGCCGAGAAGCGTTGTTCCTCAATTTCCTTGATGTGTTATGAAAATTTTCGGCAAATCTCACTTACAGGCACGTAACTAAGTCGTTCCGAACGAAGGAAACTTGCGTACATAGCGATCTTAGCTCTGTGAGCCGAGAAGCTTGTTCCTCAATTTCCTTGATGTGTTATGAAAATTTTCGGGAAATCTCACTTACAGGCACGTAACTAAGTCGTTCCGAACGAAGGAAACTTGCGTACATAGCGATCTTAGCTCTGTGTGCCGAGAAGCGTTGTTCCTCAATTTCCTTGATGTGTTATGAAAATTTTCGGCAAATCTCACTTACAGGCACGTAACTAAGTCGTTCCGAACGAAGGAAACTTGCGTACATAGCGATCTTAGCTCTGTGTGAGCCGAGAAGCGTTGTTCCTCAATTTCCTTGATGTGTTATGAAAATTTTCGGCAAATCTCACTTACAGGCACGTAACTAAGTCGTTCCGAACGAAGGAAACTTGCGTACATAGCGATCTTAGCTCTGTGTGCCGAGAAGCGTTGTTCCTCAATTTCCTTGATGTGTTATGAAAATTTTCGGCATATCTCTCTTACAGGCACGTAACTAAGTCGTTCCGAACGAAGGAAACTTGCGTACATAGCGATCTTAGCTCTGTGTGCCGAGAAGCGTTGTTCCTCTATTTCCTTGATGTGTTATGAAAATTTTCGGTATATCTCACTTACAGGTACGTAACTAAGTCGTTCCGAACGAAGGAAACTTGCGTACATAGCGATCTTAGCTCTGTGTGCCGAGAAGCGTTGTTCCTCAATTTCCTTGATATGTTATGAAAATTTTCGGCAAATCTCACTTACAGGCACGTAACTAAGTCGTTCCGAACGAAGGAAACTTGCGT
>CAJQTV010001151.1:2500-19933 GCA_907163055.1 Formica aquilonia x Formica polyctena | reverse complement strand
CGTGCCTGTAAGTTAGATTTGCCGAAAATTTTCATAACACATCAAGGAAATTGAGGAACAACGCTTCTCGGCACACAGAGCTAAGATCGCTATGTACGCAAGTTTCCTTCGTTCGGAACGACTTAGTTACGTGCCTGTAAGCGAGATTTGCCGAAAATTTTCATAACACATCAAGGAAATTGAGGAACAACGCTTCTCGGCTCACAGAGCTAAGATCGCTATGTACGCAAGTTTCCTTCGTTCGGAACGACTTAGTTACGTGCCTGTAAGTGAGATTTGCCGAAAATTTTCATAACACATCAAGGAAATTGAGGAACAACGCTTCTCGGCACACAGAGCTAAGATCGCTATGTACGCAAGTTTCCTTCGTTCGGAACGACTTAGTTACGTGCCTGTAAGTGAGATTTACCGAAAATTTTCATAACACATCAAGGAAATTGAGGAACAACGCTTCTCGGCTCACAGAGATCAGATCGCGATGTACGCAAGTTTCCTTCGTTCGGAACGACTTAGTTACGTGCCTGTAAGTGAGATTTGCCGAAAATTTTCATAACACATCAAGGAAATTGAGGAACAACGCTTCTCGGCACACAGAGCTTCGTGCCTGTAAGTGAGATTTGCCGAAAATTTTCATAACACATCAAGGAAATTGAGGAACAACGCTTCTCGGCACACAGAGCTAAGATCGCTATGTACGCAAGTTTCCTTCGTTCGGAACGACTTAGTTACGTGCCTGTAAGTTAGATTTGCCGAAAATTTTCATAACACATCAAGGAAATTGAGGAACAACGCTTTCTCGGCACACAGAGCTAAGATCGCTATGTACGCAAGTTTCCTTCGTTCGGAACGACTTAGTTACGTGCCTGTAAGTGAGATTTGCCGAAAATTTTCATAACACATCAAGGAAATTGAGGAACAACGCTTCTCGGCACACAGAGCTAAGATCGCTATGTACGCAAGTTTCCTTCGTTCGGAACGACTTAGTTACGTGCCTGTAAGTGAGATTTGCCGAAAATTTTCATAACACATCAAGGAAATTGAGGAACAACGCTTCTCGGCTCACAGAGCTAAGATCGCTATGTACGCAAGTTTCCTTCGTTCGGAACGACTTAGTTACGTGCCTGTAAGCGAGATTTGCCGAAAATTTTCATAACACATCAAGGAAATTGAGGAACAACGCTTCTCGGCTCACAGAGCTAAGATCGCTATGTACGCAAGTTTCCTTCGTTCGGAACGACTTAGTTACGTGCCTGTAAGTGAGATTTGCCGAAAATTTTCATAACACATCAAGGAAATTGAGGAACAACGCTTCTCGGCACACAGAGCTAAGATCGCTATGTACGCAAGTTTCCTTCGTTCGGAACGACTTAGTTACGTGCCTGTAAGTGAGATTTGCCGAAAATTTTCATAACACATCAAGGAAATTGAGGAACAACGCTTCTCGGCTCACAGAGCTAAGATCGCTATGTACGCAAGTTTCCTTCGTTCGGAACGACTTAGTTACGTGCCTGTAAGTGAGATTTGCCGAAAGTTTTCATAACACATCAAGGAAATTGAGGAACAACGCTTCTCGGCTCACAGAGATAAGATCGCTATGTACGCAAGTTTCCTTCGTTCGGAACGACTTAGTTACGTGCCTGTAAGTGAGATTTGCCGAAGATATTCATAACACTTCAAGGAAATTGAGGAACAACGCTTCTCGGCTCACAGAGCTAAGATCGCTATGTACGCAAGTTTCCTTCGTTCGGAACGACTTAGTTACGTGCCTGTAAGTGAGATTTGCCGAAAATTTTCGTAACAAATCAATGCTATGTACGCAAGTTTCCTTCGTTCGGAACGACTTAGTTACGTGCCTGTAAGTGAGATTTGCCGAAAATTTTCATAACACATCAAGGAAATTGAGGAACAACGCTTCTCGGCTCACAGAGCTAAGATCGCTATGTACGCAAGTTTCCTTCGTTCGGAACGACTTAGTTACGTGCCTGTAAGTGAGATTTGCCGAAAATTTTCATAACACATCAAGGAAATTGAGGAACAACGCTTCTCGGCACACAGAGCTAAGATCGCTATGTACGCAAGTTTCCTTCGTTCGGAACGACTTAGTTACGTGCCTGTAAGTGAGATTTACCGAAAATTTTCATAACACATCAAGGAAATTGAGGAACAACGCTTCTCGGCACACAGAGCTAAGATCGCTATGTACGCAAGTTTCCTTCGTTCGGAACGACTTAGTTACGTGCCTGTAAGTGAGATTTGCCGAAAATTTTCATAACACATCAAGGAAATTGAGGAACAACGCTTCTCGGCACACAGAGCTAAGATCGCTATGTACGCAAGTTTCCTTCGTTCGGAACGACTTAGTTACGTGCCTGTAAGCGAGATTTGCCGAAAATTTTCATAACACATCAAGGAAATTGAGGAACAACGCTTCTCGGCACACAGAGCTAAGATCGCTATGTACGCAAGTTTCCTTCGTTCGGAACGACTTAGTTACGTGCCTGTAAGCGAGATTTGCCGAAAATTTTCATAACACATCAAGGAAATTGAGGAACAACGCTTCTCGGCACACAGAGCTAAGATCGCTATGTACGCAAGTTTCCTTCGTTCGGAACGACTTAGTTACGTGCCTGTAAGTGAGATTTACCGAAAATTTTCATAACACATCAAGGAAATTGAGGAACAACGCTTCTCGGCACACAGAGCTAAGATCGCTATGTACGCAAGTTTCCTTCGTTCGGAACGACTTAGTTACGTGCCTGTAAGTGAGATTTGCCGAAAATTTTTTCATAACACATCAAGGAAATTGAGGAACAACGCTTCTCGGCACACAGAGCTAAGATCGCTATGTACGCAAGTTTCCTTCGTTCGGAACGACTTAGTTACGTGCCTGTAAGTGAGATTTGCCGAAAATTTTCATAACACATCAAGGAAATTGAGGAACAACGCTTCTCGGCACACAGAGCTAAGATCGCTATGTACGCAAGTTTCCTCCGTGCGGAACGACTTAGTTACGTGCCTGTAAGTGAGATATACCGAAAATTTTCATAACACATCAAGGAAACAGAGGAACAACGCTTCTCGGCACACAGAGCTAAGATCGCTATGTACGCAAGTTTCCTCCGTGCGGATCGACTTAATTACGTGCCTGTAAGTGAGATTTGCCGAAAATTTTCATAACACATCAAGGAAATAGAGGAACAACGCTTCTCGGCACACAGAGCTAAGATCGCTATGTACGCAAGTTTCCTTCGTTCGGAACGACTTAGTTACGTGCCTGTAAGCGAGATTTTCAGAAAATTTTCATAACACATCAAGGAAATAGAGGAACAACGCTTCTCGGCACACAGAGCTAAGATCGCTATGTACGCAAGTTTCCTTCGTTCGGAACGACTTAGTTACGTGCCTGTAAGTGAGATTTGCCGAAAATTTTCATAACACATCAAGGAAATTGAGGAACAACGCTTCTCGGCTCACAGAGCTAAGATCGCTATGTACGCAAGTTTCCTTCGTTCGGAACGACTTAGTTACGTGCCTGTAAGAGAGATTTGCCGAAAATTTTCATAACACATCAAGGAAATTGAGGAACAACGCTTCTCGGCACACAGAGCTAAGATCGCTATGTAGCAAGTTTCCTTCGTTCGGAACGACTTAGTTACGTGCCTGTAAGCGAGATTTGCCGAAAGTTTTCATAACACATCAAGAAATTGAGGAACAACGCTTCTCGGCACACAGAGCTAAGATCGCTATGTACGCAAGTTTCCTTCGTTCGGAACGACTTAGTTACGTGCCTGTAAGTGAGATTTGCCGAAAAATTTCATAACACATCAAGGAAATTGAGGAACAACGCTTCTCGGCACACAGAGCTAAGATCGCTATGTACGCAAGTTTCCTTCGTTCGGAACGACTTAGTTACGTGCCTGTAAGTGAGATTTGCCGAAAATTAAGTTACGTGCCTGTAAGTGAGATTTGCCGAAAATTTTCATAACACATCAAGGAAATTGAGGAACAACGCTTCTCGGCACACAGAGCTAAGATCGCTATGTACGCAAGTTTCCTTCGTTCGGAACGACTTAGTTACGTGCCTGTAAGCGAGATTTGCCGAAAATTTTCATAACACATCAAGGAAATTGAGGAACAACGCTTCTCGGCACACAGATCTAAGATCGCAATGTACGCAAGTTTCCTTCGTTCGGAACGACTTAGTTACGTGCCTGTAAGTGAGATTTGCCGAAAATTTCATAACACATCAAGGAAATTGAGGAACAACGCTTCTCGGCTCACAGAGATATGATTGCTATGTACGCAAGTTTTCTTCTTTCGGAACGACTTAGTTATGTGCCTGTAAGTGAGATTTGCCGAAAATTTTCATAACACATCAAGGAAATTGAGGAACAACGCTTCTCGGCACACAGAGCTAAGATCGCTATGTACGCAAGTTTCCTTCGTTCGAAACGACTTAGTTACGTGCCTGTAAGTGAGATTTGCCGAAAATTTTCATAACACATCAAGGAAATTGAGGAACAACGCTTCTCGGCACACAGAGCTAAGATCGCTATGTACGCAAGTTTCCTTCGTTCGGAACGACTTAGTTACGTGCCTGTAAGCGAGATTTGCCGAAAATTTTCATAACACATCAAGGAAATTGAGGAACAACGCTTCTCGGCACACAGAGCTAAGATCGCTATGTACGCAAGTTTCCTTCGTTCGGAACGACTTAGTTACGTACCTGTAAGTGAGATTTGCCGAAAATTTTCATAACACATCAAGGAAATTGAGGAACAACGCTTCTCGGCACACAGAGCTAAGATCGCTATGTACGCAAGTTTCCTTCGTTCGGAACGACTTAGTTACGTGCCTGTAAGCGAGATTTGCCGAAAATTTTCATAACACATCAAGGAAATTGAGGAACAACGCTTCTCGGCACACAGAGCTAAGATCGCTATGTACGCAAGTTTCCTTCGTTCGGAACGACTTAGTTACGTGCCTGTAAGCGAGATTTGCCGAAAATTTTCATAACACATCAAGGAAATTGAGGAACAACGCTTCTCGGCACACAGAGCTAAGATCGCTATGTACGCAAGTTTCCTTCGTTCGGAACGACTTAGTTACGTGCCTGTAAGTGAGATTTGCCGAAAATTTTCATAACACATCAAGGAAATTGAGGAACAACGCTTCTCGGCACACAGAGCTAAGATCGCTATGTACGCAAGTTTCCTTCGTTCGGAACGACTTAGTTACGTGCCTGTAAGTGAGATTTGCCGAAAATTTTCATAACACATCAAGGAAATTGAGGAACAACGCTTCTCGGCACACAGAGCTAAGATCGCTATGTACGCAAGTTTCCTTCGTTCGGAACGACTTAGTTACGTGCCTGTAAGCGAGATTTGCCGAAAATTTTCATAACACACATCAAGGAAATTGAGGAACAACGCTTCTCGGCACACAGAGCTAAGATCGCTATGTACGCAAGTTTCCTTCGTTCGGAACGACTTAGTTACGTGCCTGTAAGTGAGATTTGCCGAAAATTTTCATAACACATCAAGGAAATTGAGGAACAACGCTTCTCGGCACACAGAGCTAAGATCGCTATGTACGCAAGTTTCCTTCGTTCGGAACGACTTAGTTACGTGCCTGTAAGCGAGATTTGCCGAAAATTTTCATAACACATCAAGGAAATTGAGGAACAACGCTTCTCGGCACACAGAGATAAGATCGCTATGTACGCAAGTTTCCTTCGTTCGGAACGACTTAGTTACGTGCCTGTAAGTGAGATTTGCCGAAAATTTTCATAACACATCAAGGAAATTGAGGAACAACGCTTCTCGGCTCACAGAGAGCACACAGAGCTAAGATCGCTATGTACGCAAGTTTCCTTCGTTCGGAACGACTTAGTTACGTGCCTGTAAGTTTTTGCCTTTTTCATAACACATCAAGGAAATTGAGGAACAACGCTTCTCGGCTCACAGAGCTAAGATCGCTATGTACGCAAGTTTCCTTCGTTCGGAACGACTTAGTTACGTGTGTAAGCGAGATTTGCCGAAAATTTTCATAACACATCAAGGAAATTGAGGAACAACGCTTCTCGGCACACAGAGCTAAGATCGCTATGTACGCAAGTTTCCTTCGTTCGGAACGACTTAGTTACGTGCCTGTAAGTGAGATATACCGAAAATTTTCATAACACATCAAGGAAATTGAGGAACAACGCTTCTCGGCACACAGAGCTAAGATCGCTATGTACGCAAGTTTCCTTCGTTCGGAACGACTTAGTTACGTGCCTGTAAGCGAGATTTGCCGAAAATTTTCATAACACATCAAGGAAATTGAGGAACAACGCTTCTCGGCACACAGAGCTAAGATCGCTATGTACGCAAGTTTCCTTCGTTCGGAACGACTTAGTTACGTGCCTGTAAGTGAGATTTACCGAAAATTTTCATAACACATCAAGGAAATTGAGGAACAACGCTTCTCGGCACACAGAGCTAAGATCGCTATGTACGCAAGTTTCCTTCGTTCGGAACGACTTAGTTACGTGCCTGTAAGCGAGATTTGCCGAAAATTTTCATAACACATCAAGGAAATTGAGGAACAACGCTTCTCGGCACACAGAGCTAAGATCGCTATGTACGCAAGTTTCCTTCGTTCGGAACGACTTAGTTACGTGCCTGTAAGTGAGATTTACCGAAAATTTTCATAACACATCAAGGAAATTGAGGAACAACGCTTCTCGGCACACAGAGCTAAGATCGCTCGCTATGTACGCAAGTTTCCTTCGTTCGGAACGACTTAGTTACGTGCCTGTAAGCGAGATTTGCCGAAAATTTTCATAACACATCAAGGAAATTGAGGAACAACGCTTCTCGGCACACAGAGCTAAGATCGCTATGTACGCAAGTTTCCTTCGTTCGGAACGACTTAGTTACGTACCTGTAAGTGAGATTTACCGAAAATTTTTCATAACACATCAAGGAAATTGAGGAACAACGCTTCTCGGCACACAGAGCTAAGATCGCTATGTACGCAAGTTTCCTTCGTTCGGAACGACTTAGTTACGTGCCTGTAAGTGAGATTTGCCGAAAATTTTCATAACACATCAAGGAAATTGAGGAACAACGCTTCTCGGCACACAGAGCTAAGATCGCTATGTACGCAAGTTTCCTTCGTTCGGAACGACTTAGTTACGTGCCTGTAAGCGAGATTTGCCGAAAATTTTCATAACACATCAAGGAAATTGAGGAACAACGCTTCTCGGCACACAGAGCTAAGATCGCTATGTACGCAAGTTTCCTTCGTTCGGAACGACTTAGTTACGTGCCTGTAAGTGAGATTTGCCGAAAATTTTCATAACACATCAAGGAAATGAGGAACAACGCTTCTCGGCACACAGAGCTAAGATCGCTATGTACGCAAGTTTCCTTCGTTCGGAACGACTTAGTTACGTGCCTGTAAGCGAGATTTGCCGAAAATTTTCATAACACATCAAGGAAATTGAGGAACAACGCTTCTCGGCACACAGAGCTAAGATCGCTATGTACGCAAGTTTCCTTCGTTCGGAACGACTTAGTTACGTGCCTGTAAGTGAGATTTGCCGAAAATTTTCATAACACATCAAGGAAATTGAGGAACAACCCTTCTCGGCACACAGAGCTAAGATCGCTATGTACGCAAGTTTCCTTCGTTCGGAACGACTTAGTTACGTGCCTGTAAGTGAGATTTGCCGAAAATTTTCATAACACATCAAGGAAATTGAGGAACAACCTTTCTCGGCACACAGAGCTAAGATCGCTATGTACGCAAGTTTCCTTCGTTCGGAACGACTTAGTTACGTACCTGTAAGTGAGATTTGCCGAAAATTTTCATAACACATCAAGGAAATTGAGGAACAACGCTTCTCGGCACACAGAGCTAAGATCGCTATGTACGCAAGTTTCCTTCGTTCGGAACGACTTAGTTACGTGCCTGTAAGTGAGATTTGCCGAAAGTTTTCATAACACATCAAGGAAATTGAGGAACAACGCTTCTCGGCACACAGAGCTAAGATCGCTATGTACGCAAGTTTCCTTCGTTCGGAACGACTTAGTTACGTGCCTGTAAGTGAGATTTGCCGAAAATTTTCATAACACATCAAGGAAATTGAGGAACAACGCTTCTCGGCACACAGAGCTAAGATCGCTATGTACGCAAGTTTCCTTCGTTCGGAACGACTTAGTTACGTGCCTGTAAGCGAGATTTGCCGAAAATTTTCATAACACATCAAGGAAATTGAGGAACAACGCTTCTCGGCACACAGAGCTAAGATCGCTATGTACGCAAGTTTCCTTCGTTCGGAACGACTTAGTTACGTGCCTGTAAGCGAGATTTGCCGAAAATTTTCATAACACATCAAGGAAATTAGAGGAACAACGCTTCTCGGCACACAGAGCTAAGATCGCTATGTACGCAAGTTTCCTTCGTTCGGAACGACTTAGTTACGTGCCTGTAAGTGAGATTTGCCGAAAATTTTCATAACACATCAAGGAAATTGAGGAACAACGCTTCTCGGCACACAGAGCTAAGATCGCTATGTACGCAAGTTTCCTTCGTTCGGAACGACTTAGTTACGTGCCTGTAAGTGAGATTTGCCGAAAATTTTCATAACACATCAAGGAAATTGAGGAACAACGCTTCTCGGCACACAGAGCTAAGATCGCTATGTACGCAAGTTTCCTTCGTTCGGAACGACTTAGTTACGTGCCTGTAAGTGAGATTTACCGAAAAATTTTCATAACACATCAAGGAAATTGAGGAACAACGCTTCTCGGCTCACAGAGCTAAGATCGCTATGTACGCAAGTTTCCTTCGTTCGGAACGACTTAGTTACGTGCCTGTAAGTGAGATTTGCCGAAAATTTTCATAACACATCAAGGAAATTGAGGAACAACGCTTCTCGGCACACAGAGCTAAGATCGCTATGTACGCAAGTTTCCTTCGTTCGGAACGACTTAGTTACGTGCCTGTAAGTGAGATTTGCCGAAAAATTTCATAACACATCAAGGAAATTGAGGAACAACGCTTCTCGGCACACAGAGCTAAGATCGCTATGTACGCAAGTTTCCTTCGTTCGGAACGACTTAGTTACGTACCTGTAAGTGAGATATACCGAAAGTTTTCATAACACATCAAGGAAATTGAGGAACAACGCTTCTCGGCACACAGAGCTAAGATCGCTATGTACGCAAGTTTCCTTCGTTCGGAACGACTTAGTTACGTGCCTGTAAGCGAGATTTGCCGAAAATTTTCATAACACATCAAGGAAATAGAGGAATAACGCTTCTCGGCACACAGAGCTAAGATCGCTATGTACACAAATTTCCTTCGTTTCGGAACGACTTAGATACGTGCCTGTAAGCGAGATTTGCAGAAAATTTTCATAACACATCAAGGAAATACAGGAACAACGCTTCTCGGCACACAGATAAGATCGCTATGTACGCAAGTTTCCTTCGTTCGGAACGACTTAGTTACGTGCCTGTAAGCGAGATTTGCCGAAAATATTCATAACACATCAAGGAAATTGAGGAACAACGCTTCTCGGCACACAGAGCTAAGATCGCTATGTACGCAAGTTTCCTTCGTTCGGAACGACTTAGTTACGTGCCTGTAAGTGAGATTTGCCGAAAATTTTCATAACACATCAAGGAAATTGAGGAACAACGCTTCTCGGCACACAGAGCTAAGATCGCTATGTACGCAAGTTTCCTTCGTTCGGAACGACTTAGTTACGTGCCTGTAAGCGAGATTTGCCGAAAATTTTCATAACACATCAAGGAAATTGAGGAACAACGCTTCTCGGCACACAGAGCTAAGATCGCTATGTACGCAAGTTTCCTTCGTTCGGAACGACTTAGTTACGTGCCTGTAAGCGAGATTTGCCGAAAATTTTCATAACACATCAAGGAAATTGAGGAACAACGCTTCTCGGCACACAGAGATAAGATCGCTATGTACGCAAGTTTCCTTCGTTCGGAACGACTTAGTTACGTGCCTGTAAGTGAGATTTGCCGAAAATTTTCATAACACATCAAGGAAATCGAGGAACAACGCTTCTCGGCACACAGAGCTAAGATCGCTATGTACGCAAGTTTCCTTCGTTCGGAACGACTTAGTTACGTGCCTGTAAGTGAGATTTGCCGAAAATTTTCATAACACATCAAGGAAATTGAGGAACAACGCTTCTCGGCACACAGAGCTAAGATCGCTATGTACGCAAGTTTCCTTCGTTCGGAACGACTTAGTTACGTGCCTGTAAGTGAGATTTGCCGAAAATTTTCATAACACATCAAGGAAATTGAGGAACAACGCTTCTCGGCACACAGAGCTAAGATCGCTATGTACGCAAGTTTCCTTCGTTCGGAACGACTTAGTTACGTGCCTGTAAGTGAGATTTGCCGAAAATTTTCATAACACATCAAGGAAATTGAGGAACAACGCTTCTCGGCACACAGAGCTAAGATCGCTATGTACGCAAGTTTCCTTCGTTCGGAACGACTTAGTTACGTGCCTGTAAGCGAGATTTGCCGAAAATTTTCATAACACATCAAGGAAATTGAGGAACAACGCTTCTCGGCTCACAGAGCTAAGATCGCTATGTACGCAAGTTTCCTTCGTTCGGAACGACTTAGTTACGTGCCTGTAAGTGAGATTACCGAAAATTTTCATAACACATCAAGGAAATTGAGGAACAACGCTTCTCGGCACACAGAGCTAAGATCGCTATGTACGCAAGTTTCCTTCGTTCGGAACGACTTAGTTACGTGCCTGTAAGTGAGATTTGCCGAAAATTTTCATAACACATCAAGGAAATTGAGGAACAACGCTTCTCGGCACACAGAGCTAAGATCGCTATGTACGCAAGTTTCCTTCGTTCGGAACGACTTAGTTACGTACCTGTAAGTGAGATTTGCCGAAAATTTTCATAACACATCAAGGAAATTGAGGAACAACGCTTCTCGGCACACAGAGCTAAGATCGCTATGTACGCAAGTTTCCTTCGTTCGGAACGACTTAGTTACGTGCCTGTAAGTGAGATTTGCCGAAAATTTTCATAACACATCAAGGAAATTGAGGAACAACGCTTCTCGGCACACAGAGCTAAGATCGCTATGTACGCAAGTTTCCTTCGTTCGGAACGACTTAGTTACGTGCCTGTAAGCGAGATTTGCCGAAAATTTTCATAACACATCAAGGAAATTGAGGAACAACGCTTCCGGCACACAGAGCTAAGATCGCTATGTACGCAAGTTTCCTTCGTTCGGAACGACTTAGTTACGTGCCTGTAAGCGAGATTTGCCGAAAATTTTCATAATTCATCAAGGAAATAGAGGAACAACGCTTCTCGGCACACAGAGCTAAGATCGCTATGTACGCAAGTTTCCTTCGTTCGGAACGACTTAGTTACGTGCCCTGTAAGCGAGATTTGCCGAAAGTTTTCATAACACATCAAGGAAATTGAGGAACAACGCTTCTCGGCACACAGAGCTAAGATCGCTATGTACGCAAGTTTCCTTCGTTCGGAACGACTTAGTTACGTACCTGTAAATGAGACATACCGAAAATTTTCATAACACATCAAGGAAATTGAGGAACAACGCTTCTCGGCACACAGAGCTAAGATCGCTATGTACGCAAGTTTCCTTCGTTCGGAACGACTTAGTTACGTGCCTGTAAGTGAGATTTGCCGAAAATTTTCATAACACATCAAGGAAATTGAGGAACAACGCTTCTCGGCTCACAGAGCTAAGATCGCTATGTACGCAAGTTTCCTTCGTTCGGAACGACTTAGTTACGTGCCTGTAAGAGAGATTTGCCGAAAGTTTTCATAACACATCAAGGAAATTGAGGAACAACGCTTCTCGGCACACAGAGCTAAGATCGCTATGTACGCAAGTTTCCTTCGTTCGGAACCGACTTAGTTACGTGCCTGTAAGTGAGATTTACCAAGTTTCCTTCGTTCGGAACGACTTAGTTACGTGCCTGTAAGTGAGATTTGCCGAAAATTTTCATAACACATCAAGGAAATTGAGGAACAACGCTTCTCGGCGCACAGAGCTAACATCGCTATGTACGCAAGTTTCCTTCGTTCGGAACGATTTAGTTACGTGCCTGTAAGTGAGATTTGCCGAAAATTTCATAACACATCAAGGAAATAGAGGAACAACGCTTCTCGGCACACAGAGCTAAGATCGCTATGTACGCAAGTTTCCTTCGTTCGGAACGACTTAGTTACGTGCCTGTAAGCGAGATTTGCCGAAAATTTTCATAACACATCAAGGAAATTGAGGAACAACGCTTCTCGGCACACAGAGCTAAGATCGCTATGTACGCAAGTTTCCTTCGTTCGGAACGACTTAGTTACGTGCCTGTAAGTGAGATTTGCCGAAAATTTTCATAACACATCAAGGAAATTGAGGAACAACGCTTCTCGGCACACAGAGCTAAGATCGCTATGTACGCAAGTTTCCTTCGTTCGGAACGACTTAGTTACGTGCCTGTAAGTGAGATTTGCCGAAAATTTTTCATAACACATCAAGGAAATTGAGGAACAACGCTTCTCGGCACACAGAGCTAAGATCGCTATGTACGCAAGTTTCCTTCGTTCGGAACGACTTAGTTACGTGCCTGTAAGTGAGATTACCGAAAATTTTCATAACACATCAAGGAAATTGAGGAACAACGCTTCTCGGCACACAGAGCTAAGATCGCTATGTACGCAAGTTTCCTTCGTTCGGAACGACTTGTTACGTGCCTGTAAGCGAGATTGAGATATACCGAAACCTTTTTCATAAAACCAGCATGGAAATTGTAAGAACAACGCTTCCCGGCTTACCTATGCTAAGATGGCAAGTGTCGTCACAAGTTTCCTTCGTTCGGAACGACTTAGTTACGAACATGTGAGTGAGATATACCGAAAGTTTTACGAGGAACATACGTGCTTCTCGGCACATAGTGCACTCAAGTAGCGTGCTATTGTGTGCAAGTGTGGTCATTTCTGTTCGTGCGATAACGAGTTAGTTACGTGCTTTCTAAAGCAATGAGACTTTGCCGAAAAATGTTCATAATACAGTCAAGGAAATAGTCAGCGGATACAAACCTCTGCTCCCCCCCCCCCCCCAGGCTTTACAGAGAGCGCATACCGAGCGCTCCATTGTTACACAAGTTTCCTTCGTTCGGAAAACGACTTAGTCAGTTTATGTAACGTTTAAGCGAGGATAGAACAGAAAGTTTTCATAACACATCAAGGAAATTGAGGAACAACGCTTCTCGGCACACAGAGCTAAGATCGCTACGTACGCATGTTTCCTTCGTTCGGAACGACTTAGTTACGTACCTGTAAGTGAGATTTACCGAAAATTTTCATAACACAACAAGAAAATTGAGGAACAACGCTTCTCGGCACACAGAGCTAAGATCGCTATGTACGCAAGTTTCCTTCGTTCGGAACGACTTAGTTACGTACCTGTAAGCGAGATTTGCCGAAAATTTTCATAACACATCAAGGAAATTGAGGAACAACGCTTCTCGGCACACAGAGCTAAGATCGCTATGTACGCAAGTTTCCTTCGTTCGGAACGACTTAGTTACGAGCCTGTAAGCGAGATTTGCCGAAAATTTTCATAACACATCAAGGAAATTGAGGAACAACGCTTCTCGGCACACAGAGCTAAGATCGCTATGTACGCAAGTTTCCTTCGTTCGGAACGACTTAGTTACGTGCCTGTAAGCGAGATTTGCCGAAAATTTTCATAACACATCAAGGAAATTGAGGAACAACGTTTCTCGGTACACAGAGCTAAGATCGCTATGTACGCACGTTTCCTTCGTTAGGAACGACTTAGTTACGTGCCTGTAAGCGAGATTTGCCGAAAATTTTCATAACACATCAAGGAAATGTAGGAACAACGCTTCTCGACACACAGATCTAAGATCGCTATGTACGCAAGTTTCCTTCGTTCGGAACGACTTAGTTACGTGCCTGTAAGCGAAATTTGCCGAAAATTTTCATAACACATCAAGGAAATTGAGGAACAACGCTTCTCGGCACACAGAGAGCTAAGATCGCTATGTACGCAAGCTTCCTTCGTTCGGAACGACTTAGTTACGTGCCTGTAAGCGAGATTTGCCGAAAATTTTCATAACACATCAAGGAAATTGAGGAACAACGCTTCTCGGCACACAGAGCTAAGATCGCTATGTACGCAAGTTTCCTTCGTTCGGAACGACTTAGTTACGTGCCTGTAAGCGAGATTTGCCGAAAATTTTCATAACACATCAAGGAAATTGAGGAACAACGCTTCTCGGCACACAGAGCTAAGATCGCTATGTACGCAAGTTTCCTTCGTTCGGAACGACTTAGTTACGTGCCTGTAAGCGAGATTTGCCGAAAATTTTCATAACACATCAAGGAAATTGAGGAACAACGCTTCTCGGCACACAGAGCTAAGATCGCTATGTACGCAAGTTTCCTTCGTTCGGAACGACTTAGTTACGTGCCTGTAAGCGAGATTTGCCGAAAATTTTCATAACACATCAAGGAAATTGAGGAACAACGCTTCTCGGCACACAGAGCTAAGATCGCTATGTACGCAAGTTTCCTTCGTTCGGAACGACTTAGTTACGTGCCTGTAAGCGAGATTTGCCGAAAATTTTCATAACACATCAAGGAAATTGAGGAACAACGCTTCTCGGCACACAGAGCTAAGATCGCTATGTACGCAAGTTTCCTTCGTTCGGAACGACTTAGTTACGTGCCTGTAAGCGAGATTTGCCGAAAATTTTCATAACACATCAAGGAAATTGAGGAACAACGCTTCTCGGCACACAGAGCTAAGATCGCTATGTACGCAAGTTTCCTTCGTTCGGAACGACTTAGTTACGTACCTGTAAGTAAGATATACCGAAAGTTTCATAACACATCAAGGAAATTGAGGAACAACGCTTCTCGGCACAGAGCTAAGATCGCTATGTACGCAAGTTTCCTTCGTTCGGAACGACTTAGTTACGTGCCTGTAAGCGAGATTTGCCGAAAATTTTCATAACACATCAAGGAAATTGAGCGGAACAACGCTTCTCGGCACACAGAGCTAAGATCGCTATGTACGCAAGTTTCCTTCGTTCGGAACGACTTAGTTACGTGCCTGTAAGCGAGATTTGCCGAAAATTTTCATAACACATCAAGGAAATTGAGGAACAACGCTTCTCGGCACACAGAGCTAAGATCGCTATGTACGCAAGTTTCCTTCGTTCGGAACGACTTAGTTACGTGCCTGTAAGCGAGATTTGCCGAAAATTTTCATAACACATCAAGGAAATTGAGGAACAACGCTTCTCGGCACACAGAGCTAAGATCGCTATGTACGCAAGTTTCCTTCGTTCGGAACGACTTAGTTACGTGCCTGTAAGCGAGATTTGCCGAAAATTTTTCATAACACATCAAGGAAATTTAGGAACAATGCTTCTCGGCACACAGAGCTAAGATCGCTATGTACGCAAGTTTCCTTCGTTCGGAACGACTTAGTTACGTGCCTGTAAGCGAGATTTGCCGAAAATTTTCATAACACATCAAGGAAATTGAGGAACAACGCTTCTCGGCACACATAGCTAAGATCGCTATGTACGCAAGTTTCCTTCGTTCGGAACGACTTAGTTACGTACTGTAAGTGATTACCGAAAATTTTCATAACACATCAAGGAAATTGGAACAACGCTTCTCGGCACACAGAGCTAAGATCGCTATGTACGCAAGTTTCCTTCGTTCGGAACGACTTAGTTACGTGCCTGTAAGCGAGATTTGCCGAAAATTTTCATAACACATCAAGGAAATTGAGGAACAACGCTTCTCGGCACACAGAGCTAAGATCGCTATGTACGCAAGTTTCCTTCGTTCGGAACGACTTAGTTACGTGCCTGTAAGCGAGATTTGCCGAAAATTTTCATAACTCATCAAGGAAATTGAGTAACAACGCTTCTCGGCTTACACAGAGCTAAGATCGCTATGTACGCAAGTTTCCTTCGTTCGGAACGACTTAGTTACGTACCTGTAAGCGAGATTTGCCGAAAATTTTCATAACACATCAAGGAAATTGAGGAACAACGCTTCTCGGCACACAGAGCTAAGATCGCTATGTACGCAAGTTTCCTTCGTTCGGAACGACTTAGTTACGTGCCTGTAAGCGAGATTTGCCGAAAATTTTCATAACACATCAAGGAAATTGAGGATCAACGCTTCTCGACACACAAAGCTAAGAGAGATATGTACGCAAGATTCCTTCGTTCGGAACGACTTAGTTACGTACCTGTAAGCGAGATTTGCCGAAAATTTTCATAACGCATCAAGGAAATTGAGGGACAACGATTTTCGGCACACATAACTAATATCGCTATGTACGCAAGTTTCCTTCGTTCGGAACGACTTAGTTACGTGCCTGTAAGCGAGATTTGCCGAAAATTTTCATAACACATCAAGGAAATTGAGGAACAACGCTTCTCGGCACACAGAGCTAAGATCGCTATGTACGCAAGTTTCCTTCGTTCGGAACGACTTAGTTACGTGCCTGTAAGCGAGATTTGCCGAAAATTTTTCATAACACATCAAGGAAATTGAGGAACAACGCTTCTCGGCACACAGAGCTAAGATCGCTATGTACGCAAGTTTCCTTCGTTCGGAACGACTTAGTTACGTGCCTGTAAGCGAGATTTGCCGAAAATTTTCATAACACATCAAGGAAATTGAGGAACAACGCTTCTCGGCACACAGAGCTAAGATCGCTATGTACGCAAGTTTCCTTCGTTCGGAACGACTTAGTTACGTGCCTGTAAGCGAGATTTGCCGAAAATTTTCATAACACATCAAGGAAATGAGGAACAACGCTTCTCGGCACACAGAGCTAAGATCGCTATGTACGCAAGTTTCCTTCGTTCGGAACGACTTAGTTACGTGCCTGTAAGCGAGATTTGCCGAAAATTTTTCATAACACATCAAGGAAATATAGGAACAAAGCTTCTCGGCTTACAAAGCTAAGATCGCTATGAACGCAAGTTTCCTTCGTTTGGAACGACTTAGTACGTGCCTGTAAGCGAGATTTGCCGAAAATTTTCATAACACATCAAGGAAATTGAGGAACAACGCTTCTCGGCTAACAAAGCTAAGATGGAAGTGTACGCAAGTTTCCTTCGTTCGGAACGACTTAGTTACGTGCCTGTAAGCGAGATTTGCCGAAAATTTTCATAACACATCAAGGAAATTGAGGAACAACGCTTCTCGGCACACAGAGCTAAGATCGCTATGTACGCAAGTTTCCTTCGTTCGGAACGACTTAGTTACGTACCTGTAAGTGAGATATACCGAAAATTTTCATAACACATCAAGGAAATTGAGGAACAACGCTTCTCGGCACA
>CAJQTV010001144.1:0-29990 GCA_907163055.1 Formica aquilonia x Formica polyctena | reverse complement strand
GACGAATCGTTGAGAATGAGGACACTGGCACAACTTTTAATTCGTTAAAGTTTTGGAAGATTCCCACTCTTAGAAATTAGAATACACCCCGAAATGAGAGATATAAAAAGAGGACTCGAACCCACTTACGTACTTATTCTCCAGTCTTCAGCTTCACGCAGTCTTACTCTGTGCTTTTGCACCGTAATTCGCGAGTTAGGCACTTGTGCCACCAGTGTCCTCGCTTGGCATCATCTCCAGAGCAACCACGAATCGAACATCGGATTGCCGACATGAGACACAGAGCGAAACACCGTACAAAAATTCGCCACCCCTCCACCTCTGAATTACTATTGAAAAAAGTAAGTTTAATTGAATAATTTTTCTTTTCCTCCATTTTGTCTTGATTCTTATTTAAATCAAAACTTTCCGAAGAATGTTTCATTCTTTTAAATCATCAACCCGTTTCGGTAATAAATCTTAGAAAAGTTTAAATCCTGATTTTAATCTAACACATATGCGAGCGACCAATTTTATATTTCTGACCGTTCTTAACGTATACACTTATTTACTTATACATATTGATTTTGATTTTATGTTTTTATCCTTTAATCAAATATATTTTTATATTGTATCACCCAGTCAGAATCTAAATTTAACAGTAAAATCATTCCATTGCATTTCTGACTGATGTCCTCCGTATTGATGTAACACCCACTAATTAAAAAACACACATACACATGTACACTCACCGAGAAATTATAATCAACAATATTTTATTTTAATTTTTTTTTTATATAATCATGTATACCCATCATTCATTTTAAATAAATTTATATTTGTTAATTAAATAACTCTTTATTAACCCCCACTCATTCCTCTAGTCGAAAGATCGCACTTGGTCCCATCCCGCGTAAAAGAGATTAAATTCTCTTACCAAAAAGGGACCACCGAACGAACGTCTGAATAACCAGCGTAACAGCGACTCAGTCGTTTACCTGCTTTTCAGACCTATCAGTTCGTTCGACCCGATTCCAAACGCCACGAGACGTTTAATTTCGGGAAAATTAAAGATAGTTGTTGCGCCCTTCCGTCGACTCATCCTTCCCCGAGTCTGGACGTAACAATATATATATATATATATATATATATATATATATATATATATATATATATATATATAGTACAAAAATAAATGCATTTAATTCGAAACACTTGTTTTTTTAACTGAAAAAGCCGTACAAAAAAATAAATAAAACCTAATAAATATTTTATATTTATAATAGATACCATTAAAGACAAGACATAGATGGGAAAATAATATTACTGAAAATATTTATGATAATGTTTATGAAAGAATAAATAATGTATGCAGTGGTGAAGAAAGCTCCAGTAATAACAATGTGATTAATAGTGATGATGCTGAAGAGTTTGATGTGAGGGATGCAAGTATATTAACCAATTTAGATCACGAAGAAACTACGAATACTAATAGTAACTCAAGTAATTCTGGTATCGACGATGAAAGTGAGGATAATGCTGTCAATATTGATAATAAAAATGATGATCAATTTAATGATGAGGAGAATCTTGAAATGGAAGTAGTATTACAACCAAACAATTCGTGGACAAGTGATGAAATAATAGTGAATATTTTAGAATTGTATATTCGTCATAAATGGACTAAAGCAAGTTTGCAAGATAATTTATTACTTTTGCGAAAAGTAGCTTCTGATAAAACACAAATTCCTAGCACAATTTATAAATTATTCCAGTATATAAAAGATCGTGTACCTAAATTCACTACTATAAAACATTTTTATTGTATAAACTGTTTAAATTACAGTAGCACTAAAGTTAATAATAATTGTTCTTTTTGTAATCATACGAAGTTTGCATTTTTTTTTGAGAATGATATCTATGAACAGCTAAAGTATATGTTTGAGAATCGTAACTTAGCTGTAAAGCTAAAGCCGTCATTTGATCATGATGAAGATATCATTAGTGATATAACTGATAGTTCCGAGTGTATAAGAGTAAATTCTCGTAATGATAAGGGAAGATATGATTTGACTCTAGTATTAAATACTGATAGTCTTTCTATTGTAAAAAGTTCAAAAAGTCACTGCTGGCCATTAGTTTTTGTAATTTCAGAATTGCCAGAGTATCTTAGAGAATCTTATTTAGTTATGATAGGTTTATGGTACGACGATAAACATAAACCACCAATGAATACATTTTTTAAACTATTTTGTTCAAAAATGTTTTGTTGATGGTATTCGATGGATTGACCCACTAACTAACACAAAAGTAGTATCAAAAATTGTAACGCTCTTAATTAGCTCCAGCAAGAGCTCAGCTGCAAAATATATTAAACTTTAATGGAAAATATGACTGCAACATTTGTGAAATTAAAATGAAAAAATATGAGAAAGTGCAAGGCAAAAAATGTTATCGTATATATCGTTACAACAATATAAAAAGTAAATTAAGAAATAGTAATCGAATGATAAAACAAGCCGAACAACTCATTGGTTCAGAAAAAAAAACGTAAAAAGGGTATTAAATGTCCTTCTATTATTTCTAGTTTATCACTGCTTGATTTAGGAACATGTATAATTCCAGAATATATGCACTCTGTGTTATTAGGAGTCACTCGACAATTTTTAGACTTATAGTTTAATAAAAACGGACCATGGTGTATAAAACAATTTATTCCTGAAATTGACAATATTTTGCTAAAGATTCAACCAGCATATCTTTTCAACAGAATGACAAGATCTATTAAGCTTCTTAAACATTATAAAGCTTCAGAATTTTATAACTGGATATTTTTTTATTCGCTGCCATGTTTAGTTAATTACTTACCATATGCATTTTTTCAACATTGGCTGCTACTTGTAAAATTATTTTTTTTTTGCTTCAAGATCAAATTTAAAAAAAAAAACGGATCTTGAATTAGCAGAAGATTATTTAAAATGTTTTGTCAAAGACATAGCAACTGTATATAATGATCGCCAAATGACGTACAATGTACATCAGTTACATCTCGTTCTTATTGTAAAACGATGGGGCCCTTTATGGGCTACATCGGCATTCCCATTTGAAAATTTTAATGGAATATTAGCTCACAGTGTTCATAGTACAAAACACATAGGACAAGAAATGATAAATAACCTAAGCATTGCGCGGGATTTACAAATACTCAAAACACAAATAGTAGATATTTTATAATGTAAAGAAACAAATGAAAATAAAGCACGTAATACCCGTTGTAAACAGTAACAACTACGTTATAATAAAATCAACCGACATTAAATTAATATGTCATCTTATAAAAATTAATAATTATTTATGTAAGCGACTTAATTTGAAACGCAAAGTTTGGTAAAATAATACGGTATCAATATAAATATATACATATACTATAACACTTTGATTTTCTTCATCATTAATTTTTTATTTATCTAAGCAAATTGAAAATATATTTATTATAAATAAAATAAATAAAAATCGATCATTTTTCATCAATAAAAGCTTTTTTATATTTTAATTAAGCATTACTCCCACAAATCAGTATATTTTTAAAAACTTTAAAGTATTTAAACTAATATATCTAACATATCTAAAAATATTAATAATCTATAAATAATACTGCCAATCGATTGTAGACATTTTTAATGATTTTTATAGATATATTATAGATATATTGCAATTTATTGGATATATATTTTTTTTAAATATTGGAAATAAATAAATTTTATATGTATAGCATAAATTTTCATTGTAGCGCAACTTTTTTCAATATATATATTAAGTATTTTGTTAGTTCTAAAAAATATATATAATATTTGTAATTAAATCTCTACATGGTTATATATATACCTAGATACAACTACACATGCAATTATATAGTTTCATTTAAATTATTCAGATACATATAAAATCTAGTATGATTATGTATTTAATTATACATATCTCTATATGAGATTATACATAATAACATATGGCACCATGGTAGACCACTGAACTTGGTATTATCATACCGGATAACATACATGATACAAGACCGTAAAACATATAAATTTATATGATCATATACAATCATATATAAAAACTTTTGCAATCATATATAAATTTATATATAATCATATATGATAATATATAACAATATATGCTCGTATCTGACCATACATCAAAATTTTTTCCCGTGGTTCTGGCCCATTTGACAGATTTACAATTGAAAGCGAAGCAGATATCAAGAAGGCATCGGCAGTGGCCGGGGACAGCAGGGACAGTCTAGGATCTACAGGATCTATAGGTTCGTTTACGACGCCAAGTAGTGGAAACAGAATATCAGGAGCGAGTGGATCATCGACTATTGACATAAGAATAGATTGGCTGGTAAAAATTGTAAAAGAAATAAAAGATGAAACAGCATGTAAGAAAGAAATTAAAATGAAATAGTTCGAGAAGAATTGGGAAATGTTAAGCAGGAACTACTAGAAGAGTTGAGAAGAATGATAGAGAGAGAAGTATGTGGATCAACAGGAGGAATACAAAGGAGCTATAGTGAAGCGGTTAAAGAGAAAAAGAAAGAGAATGTTATAATTATCAAACCCAAGATTCAACAGAAGAGTGAAGTTACAAAAAAATTGATAAAAGAAAAGGTAGATATCAAAAACATGGCGATGGGAATAACGAAGCTAAAAAAAGGAAGCAAGGGAACAGTGATCATGGGTTGTAAAACTGGAGAAGAAATGAAAAAGTTGAAAGCCACAGTACAGGACAAACTGGGAGAAAATTTCAAAGTTACGGAATCACCGCAGATGAAGCCCAAAATAAAAATTATCAATGTCAGCGAAGAAGAAATGAGGTTGGATGATGATGACTTAATAACTACAATCAAGAAGCAGAATAGAATTGATGCAATAAATGATGAATTCTAAATGCGAATAGTGAAGAAAATAATCAAAGAAAGGAGAAATGATAATAATTAACTTAGAAAAAAAGAAAAAAAAGAAGGTTCGATAATAATTGAAGTAGATGAAGAAACGCATGAATTGATGTTAAAAAAAGAGGAACTAAATGTAGGATGGAGAAAATGTGCTATATTCAATCACATTAATGTTAAAAGATGTTTTAAATGCTGGGGATACTATCATATTGCAAAAAATTGTACGCGAGATGAAACATAACACAAATGTGCAGGAAATCATAAAGCGATTGAATGTTCGGCGACAAAGAAAAAATGTGTAAATTGTATGTTTAAAATTCGAACATACAACCTGAAGATAAGTGATGAACACAACGTCCTTAGTCCGGAATATCCAACATTTAAAAGGGCAATACAGGAGGAGAAGAGGAGAGCCGGCTGGGAGGATGCGAAATAGCAACTACAGAAGGAAGCGGAAATAATATTGTATACAAACGCGCAAAGTTTGATGGCGCATAAAGATGAGATACAGCATCAGATTATGAAGAAAATAAATCTGGCATTCATAGCGTTATCAGAGACAAGATTGACTGCTGAAATTGAAGACAGTGAAGTGAACGTACCAGGTTATAGTATAATTAGATGTGATGCTAAAAATAGAAATACAGGAGGGGTTGTTCTATATATAAGGGATGATGTTAAATATGAAATAGTATTAGTGAAAAAATTAGAATCGAATTGTTGGTATGCTGCAATCGAGGTGAAAAAAAAATTGTATAGAGGAATAATAATGGTAATATATCATTCACCGAGTGCATCGCATAGTGATTTCGTGAGATTTCTGGAGGATATAATAGAAGAGTTAATAATACGGGGAAAATGTGTGGTAATAGGAGACTTTAATAAAGATATTATGTTAGATTCGTTTTATACAAGGAAGCTGCAAACGACAATGTTGAGCTTAGGCATGAAACAATATGTAAATAAACCAACGAGAATTACGAAAAATAGTAAGACAATTATAGATTTAATTTTCGCTAATAATAAAATAGAAGTGCAGGTAATGCATGAACCTAAAATAACGGACCATGCGTGGCTAAAAGTTGAACTGAATGCGAATAAAATTGATAATAAATACAAAGAACTTAGTGTTAGAAATTATAGAGAGTTCAATATAGATGAATTTATTAAATTAGTGGAAAATAAATTAGAGAAAAACCAAGATATGAATGTCAGTGTGAGAGCGAAGAAATTTGTTGATAGTATAGTGTTACGTCCGGCGGACTTCACGATTCTTTTCTTTCATCGTAAATAGAGATTAGCGGTATCTTAAGAGCGCATTACGCCTTGAAATAAACAAATGAAAACTGAAAGGCGAGACAAACTTTTCGGAAACAAAAATTGAGAAGATATATGATACAAACAGGAAAATAGAGCATATCTGATCTAAGAAATAAGCAAATTAATCAACCACTAAAAGCTTGGGTGACAAATTCTCTTACTAATCTAAATTATGGTTGACAGCTCTCGTAATAAACAATTTCGGTACCAGGAATCCAAAAAACCGAAACGGACATTAAAAATGATATCATATGTGCTCGCCTGACAGATCTCCGTTACACGATATCTACCTAAGATAAAACTTAAGTAGATAAGAAAAGGCATAACTTTCACTCAAATTGCAATAACTCTCCATTGGGCGAAAGCTAATTCTATAAACAAAAGTCTTCACCAATACCTAAGGTTCTAACACCTCCTATGCTAAAGAGCAACGCCTACCAGCAACATCGGAGGGCGTGAATAAAAAATTCAATTCGCGAAAAATATTAACGAAACCAATGGAGAGGAAGAGCAAAGGGCTTAATATACTCCGAACCTTTCCTCGCGGCTCAATCATCATTCAGTTCTCATTGATCATTCGGTATTTCTTCATTCAGTTTCAATTCCGTTTCAGTTCACCTCAGTTCATTAGACAGTTCGGATCTTTACATTTACAGTTCCGTTTAATTACAGTATTACAGTTTCGGTTCATTAGTCAGTCAGTTAGTTCACACTTATTACAGTTATAATTACTTCGACTTTAATTCTTAAAATTTTATACAAACTCTAAGTGTTTCTAAACCGCGTTGTTTGGTGCAAAAATTTAGACACTTAGTGCAAATCTAGAAGATCTTGTGCCAAGCAACTGCAGCGACGATTGCGAGCCCGCATTCCAATCACCCAAGTCGAGTCGATTCATCGAAACTCCTCTCGCCCGTAGGAGCCTTCCATTATCTAATTTTTTGTTGTTACCAACGCACTCGACAAGTAGTAAGTGTTTTGAATGTTCTTAACTCTATTTCCTTTTTCTTTTGCATTTGTACATTTGAAATAATTCTTGGATTATTAATTATAATAAATCAATTAATAACTTCAATCATTTACTTTCAATCTTAACTAACTTCCCTATTCGGGCTTCTCTTCTTTAGTTCTTTTAACCCCTTCTCTGAAATATTACCTTGGATCTTCTCTTTCTTTATATTACCTGTCATCAAGGGTCACCTGTATTTAACAGAGCGACTCTTGACATTCTTCCGTCGCCAAGGGTCACCTGTACTTTACAGCGCGACTCGCGGTTTCCTATCTATTGTTAAGGGTCACCTGTATTTTACAGAGCGACTCACAACTTCCTACCTGTCATCAAGGGTCACCTGTACTTAACAGAGCGACTCGTGATATTCTTCCGTCGCCAAGGGTCACTTGTACTTTACAGCGCGACTCGCGGTTTCCTATCTATTGTTAAGGGTCACCTGTATTTTACAGAGCGACTCGCAACTTCCTACCTGTCATCAAGGGTCACCTGTATTTAACAGAGCGACTCGTGATATTCTTCCGACGCCAAGGGTCACCTGTACTTTACAGCGCGACTCGCGGTTTCCTATCTATTGTTAAGGGTCACCTGTATTTTACAGAGCGACTCGCAACTTCCTACCTGTCATCAAGGGTCACCTGTATTTAACAGAACGACTCGTGATATTCTTCCGTCGCCAAGGGCACCTATATTTTACAGAGCGACTCGCAACTTCCTACCTGTACCTTACACGACTCCCTGTATTTAACAGAACGACTCGTGATATTCTTCCGTCGCCAAGGGCCACCTGCGACTCGCGATTTCTTGTTTGTCACCAGGGATCACCTGCATTCAGCAGAGCGATCCGTGATTTCATTTGTCACATTCAGTCAAACCTTTCCTTCTTCTATTTTTATTATTTTTAATATATATATATATTCTTGTTACAAGGATAAGTATATAAACTTTCTCTCCTTTCTTTCTGGATTTAAGAATTTTTATTAATCAAATAAAGAAAAAACTCCAAGAATTATTTCTCAAATTAGAGATTTTCTAGCGACTATATAGCGACATAGCTTCTACAATATATCATTATCCATCATTATTCTTTCCTTAGTGGAAAGACAAAAACGGTCATCGCGAGCTGCTATCAAGTGTTCGCGGAATCGTCGGAATAGGCGGTTACGGAAAGAATTGGCTCGGGCTCAAGCGCAACCTATTAATATTACTGTTAAGGGCGTAGAAAAAACTAATATTAAAATAAAAATCACACACAATACACGCACACCAGACAGTCCTCCCCACGTACCAGAACCAACCCCTTCGCCCGAACCTGGCCCGTCAGGATCCCCAGCACCCTCAACTATCATCCTTAGTGATTCCCCCCTCTCGTCCCCTGTCCACCCCGAATCCTTCCATCCGGACGAATCCGGAAGCTCTTTTGAGCAACCACCCGACAGCGAAATTGAGGGCGGACCCCGAGAACAGGATTTTGCCGATCTCTCCGATAACCAGAGCAATTCGGAGAGAGAACCCCGCGACTCCAGAGACGGACCATGTCACCCTGGAGAGGGGTCTAGAGCTTACGAGCAAGGGCTGACCCAGGAGCAATTTCGCCTTTGGGTCCTGGACCGATTTCCTCCCCTGATTCAACCGCTACCTGAAGGAGTATTCTGCATAGGGGCCGGACCAGGTAGACAACGCGGAGTTACGAGAAGCGTTGGAGAGAGGTCTTCCAGACTCTATCATCCCGTGGTTCGTCCCAGGGCGATTATTCCCTGTCGCCGTTCCCATAGAAATCCTGAGAAGAAGATTTCCCCCTTCCACCGTTCATCTCGAAGAAATTCCCTAACTTCCCTTTATTCCGCCATAAATACAGATTATTATTATTACTATCAGAAAATTTTTGTAGATCCGATCAGAGCTATAAGATTAATATTAGACTGTTCCCGCACCGCTCTGATTGATGACCCCCGTACTTATGTAACGCGACACACACATACACATACACATACATACATCTTAAGAAGAATAAGTTAGTATAAATATATATATATATATATATATATATATATATATATATATATATATATATCAATTATAATGATTAACAATAAGAAATGATATGAGGTAAAGAAAGAAAAAGATTTATAATCTATTAAAGTTAATTTTCCTTTCAAATTCAACATTTTCTTTTTATGAATAAATTAGAGTTTTAATATTTAACATCGTGAACGTTTCTTTTTAACCCGACCTCCTTCCTGTCGCACGAAATCGCACGAGGTCCCGTCCCGGGTAATAAGGATTCAGTTCCTTTACCAGAAAAGGGACCGCCGAGTGAACGGCCCTTTTCGATAGAGTAAGAGCGACCCTTAAGGTCGTTGACCTATCTGGGGCCCTGGTCTGTTCACTCGACTCTAGGACACGCATCGTCTAGCGTGTGTCTAAGAGAAAACTAGGTTACGCCCTCCAGCTGACTCTCCTTTCATTCGAGTCTGGACGTAACAATAGTAAATGCGTTGGACGCTACAGCACCTAGAAAAAATTTTAGAATTCCGAGAATATGGGAAGGGAAAAAGTATAACACATTTCATTTAAATTCTTTTGTTAATAACTTTTTAACGAACAACGAGGGACGGCTAAAATCTCTTGGATGTTACTCAGGACAGTGACCTTGACAACATATGTCAAGGTCAAAGTCATTGGAGGTGGGTACGTTAATCTAAATATTTACCAAATTTTTTGTCAATTCATAACAGATTCTGTAGTTTCATGAAAATTATAACATCGATATTCATAATACTAGCGGATCTTGTTTTTATTCAAAATTAAATTTACGGTCTTATAATTTCTTTACCCATAGGACAACGGCGCATGCGCCGATTGGCCCTAATCACAATCATTGGGGGGGGGGGGAGAACTCACTGCATCCACGCATGTACTATACAATACAAAACGAGGTTCACCCCATAATTGTTGTGTGGACTTTTTCAGTTTTTTATTATAAAATACCGCTTTATGATTTTCCCGATAATGACATTTTGTTTGCCCGACTTTAAAATATCATAACTGTTAATCGTAGACCTAAAAAAAGCTCTATGTAAATTTTGAGGCAAATCGGAGGTGGCGACGCTAATATAGAAATTTATCGATAAAAGTTTTGTAGAGCATAGAATTAAAAAAATAGAGTGAATCAAAATCCTGTTCAAGTAAAATTAGAGGGTTGTAAATAAATACGTGACACACAACGGGATTATCGTATCCTGTTTACTTTAGTTTGTTTATGTTTACATTGTCGTTTACATACATTACATACACTCAAGAGATTAGCTGAGACCGAATCGTGGCTGCAGTACACCAAGTATCGGAAGAATATCTATCAGAAGAATTACGATATTAAAAGGGTTATAATACGCCACAAATAATTTTTTTATGAATAAAGGTGGCTTCGGAGATTTTAAGATCATTTCCATTTGTTTAAATAATACTATTCTAATTTTTTTATATAAAGCAATATTTGGCGTAAAAAGTTATAAGGGTAAGATGGTCCAAAATTGAATAGTTTACGATATATTTTATATTTGAATTTGATATAATTTTATATAAACTATGAAATATCTCGTAAAATATTTACTTTTTGATTATCTTATCTCTCTCAATACTTTTATGCATGAAATAATGAGAAGAAATTTTTTTTTGAATCTGCTTATTATTGTACGTGTCAAATATAAATTCAATGTGTGCAATAATAATTTTTGGAAACATTAATTATTTTGAACGTTGCTATACTATAATATGGATTTTATATTTGTATGTTACACATTAACGTAGCTTCAATGTCATCAACTTCGCTGCTGCGCATCGGTCGGTGAATGACAAACTTCTTTTATTTTATTTTCTCAAACACTTTTATTTTATTTTGATGCAACGGATTTGTAGAAATTGTAAATTATAGATAAATCCGTTGCCTTAAAATAGATGGGCTAGGACTGATTAAGCTAAATATTTTATCTTAAAAACGAACAGAAAACATTCCATTCATATATAATAGATTTTACTTAACTTATTTTATAAAAAACGCGCTAATGATCATTAATTATATAATTAAGAGAATGCCGGATTACCGACAGAATGCGAATATTAGTAGGATTGCAAAATCTTTTTGTTGATTAAAGATATCAACAAATCCTTTTCCACAATTAAGGTACACATAATAACGGAGTGCGGAGTTTAACATCTCATATGAAAAGTTAAAAAAAATGAGAAAATTACAGTTTTGTTATCGGCTTCTGCTGTCACATTTACTTAATATAACAAATTTGTAATCTGTACGTGCCCAATCAGTAAACCCCGCACTCGGCATTTCATCAAGGAGTATAAGTGAACTTAGAGAAGTGAGTTTAGAAGCTTTAGAAAAAAAGATTTTACGATCCTACACTTTCGTGCATATTTGTGTGTGCGAGATCGAGGCTCAAGAGTAAAACAGAGCAGTAGATTAGTTGCGTGATGCCGCGATAGTCGGAGCTGCAATCTTACATGACAAGGACAGACATAATCGTACTATCTTTGTCTCTTTCATGCGTGTGAGAGTAATATACATGCACGCACTAACATTATTGCAGTATCTTTTCTCTCTCGATCATACGCTCTGTCTCTTTCTAATCGCTCGCTCGCTATGTGCTACGTATCGCTTAGCTTCATGCTCCTCGCATATTCACTTACGCGTTCACTCGCGGTTTTCTCTCTCTCTCTCTCTCTCTCTCTCTCTCTCTCTCTCTCTCTCTCTCTCTCTCTCTGCTCGTTCTTTATTGTATTCTTTTATTCTCATTATTATATCCTTCTATTTGCTCAACTTTTATTCTTTCTATTCTCGTCTCCCTACATGAAAAAAAATAAATTTATTTATTTATTTATATTTTATAAAGCATAAATGAGATACACAACAATAAGTTATTTTCTTTTTCTATTTAACTATAATTAAATACAACACATGTACATACAAAAATACACATAATTAAATATTTTTTCTATTTATAAGATACACAATATCTCATTTATACTCTATAAAATAAAGATGAATAAATTAATAATTATTATTATGTAGGAAGACGAAAATGAAAAGAATAAAAGTCGAATAAATAAAAGAATATAATAATGGGAAAGAAAGAATACAATAAAGAACGAACAGAGAAAGAGAAAGAGAGAGAGAGAGAGAGAGAGCAGCGTGAATGAACGTGTAAACGAATATGCGAGGAGCATGATATATATATATATATATATATATAATCTTTATGACAATTTATTATTATTTATAGTTATATTTAGTAATTTATAAATGAGAAAAGAAAATTTGATATATTTTATCCTCTTATGTTACCAAACATTTGCATATTTATATAAGTTTGCCTATATTTATAGAAAATAAACTTTTTCCAAAGCAAAAATTTAGAAATTTAATTTTTGTCGTAAAATATTTATAAATAATGGTTTTATGTATCGAATTAATTTTAATCAATATGAAAATAATTTTTTTATTTGGTTAGAGAATATTTGTTTATAAAGATGCGCATTTGTTTTTATTATTACGCGATATTTGTAGCATGCATGTATGTAAGTATATATGTATGTATCGGGGAATAAGTCGATTGTACCATGCACACACACATGCAGGCAGGCACACGCGATCATATCAGTGCGCGGCAGATACTCAGTCTCAGTCGCGCGTGTTGTGTACATACGCGTAACAAAAAATCACCGCAAAAGTACGCTCAACTGTTATAACGCGTTATAACGCGTTGAATTTAAAAAACGAGTGTTGTGTTTTTGTAGTGTGGTTTTAATAGTGTGTCCACATAATAGGACAAATATATTCGAAAATTTTCGAGAGTTGCTTGCCCCTCTTTGCCCGCAGACTTTCTTTAAAAAGAATAAGGGTCAAAAGATTAGTATATTTATACAGGGTGTCCGACATGTAAGTAGCCAAACGAAAAATGGAAGTAGATTGGATCAAACTGAGTCGAAAAGTCCTGAACCATTTTTTTTATAATGCTTAATAAAGGAGTTATTATTGAGTAAAGTCTGGCCAATCAGCGCCGATCTTTAGCCGGGCGCACGTCAGTGAGCCGCGCGCCGTGAAGTGTGCGCTATCGCATACTACCAGGCGCGCGGCTCACCGACGTGCGCCCGGCTAAAGATCAACGCTGATTGGCCAGAATTTACTGAATAATAACTCTTTTATTAAGCGTTATAAAAAAAAGTGGTTCAGGACTTTTCGACTCAGTTTGATCCAATCTACTTCCACCTTTTGTTTGGCTACTTACATGTCGGACACCCTGTATACCATAATTTTAGAAGGAATAGTTTTAATGTATACTATATACTAATATGTTGCTAGATATTATTTAATTTTATTTCCGTGCAGTCTACACAAAAATATAAATATGATAATGTAATATTATATAAAAATATAAAATTCCAAATTTTTTTTTTTAATTATATCTTTAAAACAATTCCTAAATAGAAAACAACATAAAGACTTTTGTATAAATAAATGGACAGATATGGACAAAAAAAGAAAGAGGATATGAGAGAGAGAGAGAGAGAGAGAGAGAGAGAGAATAGGAATGAGTAAGCGAGGGAATGGCTGTAAAACGATATATCGATTGATAATTCACATCAGTCACTAAACATTAGTGAGCATAAAGTATTGCTACGGAGAAAGATATAACTATTTCCTTTTTTTTTCTTACTTTTGGCACTTGTACACACTTGCTCAGTTACACTCATATCTTCTTTCTCTCTTTGCCTATTCTTCTCTGTCCATTTCTTCCTTATCCGAGCATACTATATGTGTGTTATATATTATCTGTGTGTATATGTTTGTGTATATGTAATAGTAACTTTAAATTTATTAAAATATCATTAATCTTTTGCTTATTTGTATATTTCACTGAAAATTGATTATATTTATTTTGCAATAGTAGTTGTGTCACAGTAGTTAGTTAGCCAGAGGCGATCAATTCGTGAGCTGGTTGTTGAAAGAAATATTTCTCACCAAATGCGTTTTGCATGTGCGCTTTGGTTGAAGAATATATCCCAGAAGCGATTAATTCGTGAACTGGTTGTCGAACGAAATATTTCCCACCAAAAACGTTTTGCATATACGCTTTGGTTGAAGAATGTATCCCAGAAGCGATCAATTCGTGAATTGGTTGTCGAAAGAAATATTTCCCACCAAATGCGTTTTGCATGTGCGCTTTGGTTGAAGAATATATCCCAGAAGCGATCAATTCGTGAACTGGTTGTCGAACGAAATATTTCCCACCAAAAACGTTTTGCATGTACGCTTTGGTTGAAGAATGTATCCCAGAAGCGATCAATTCGTGAATTGGTTGTCGAAAGAAATATTTCCCACCAAATGCGTTTTGCATATGCGCTTTGGTTGAAGAATATATCCCAGAAGCGATCAATTCGTGAACTGGTTGTCGAACGAAATATTTCCCACCAAAAACGTTTTGCATGTGCGCTCTGGTTATTAAAAAAATAACATTTTATTCCAGAGGCGATTTTTAATCATGAGCTGGTTGTTTTAAGAAATATTCCACACTAGATGCGATTTGAATGTGTGCTCTGGTTATTAAAAAAATAACATTTTGTCCCAGAGGCGATTTTTATTGGTGTGCTGGTTGGTTTAAAAAATATTTTATTCCAGAAGCGGTTTGCATGTGCGCTCTGGTTATTAAAAAAATATTTTATCCCAGAGGCGATTTTTATTCGTGTGCTGGTTGCTTTAAAAAATATTTCATATCATATGCGTATATCATATTTGTGCAAGAATATTCTAGTTATTAAAAAACAGTTATTCCAGAAGAAATTTAAAGAAACTTCCGTTTTTGAAAGATTAAGTGTGCAATATCTGGTATTCCTTCATATGATTGCAACCAATCATATATAGTAATAAAAGCTTACAAATTATTGAAAGGAATTATTATTGTGATTACTGGCGATGTATTTTTTCTTTTTTTGATGGCACCTAATTTCGCGTATATAATAGTCTATCAGGCTGTGTATATACAAGTTGGTAGCTAAAGAGAAAAAATATATACATCTTCGTTATTAGCAGGCAATCCTTATGAGAACAAATACTCCAAGGATGTAAAGAGTATGAGGAAACGGTCTTGTAATATTATAGCAAGCAATAAACTGCTGCCTTTTTTACAATGATAAGAAATTATGATTAAAAAAAATCTATCCTGATACTCGTAACAATATTGGCCAGAGAAAAGATGCCTCAATCTCGCTTGCAAATTATAATCGCAGATATGAAAATAATAAATAAAATATTTTGGTTGCGTTCTCACAAAAATGGGCGATAGAGGAGCCCTTTCTATATTATAAATATCCAAAATATTGTAACAATCATAAAATTTTGTTGCAATGTTTTGCGGACAGAGAATTTATGTGTTTGCATTTATAAATATTTATATTAATATTTATATAAATGTAAATTTTAATATGTGCATGTTTATGTCATAAGAATATATAAACATTCACATTTATAGTGAAGAAGTTTATATATTACTCATTAGTCCTCAATCATATCGATTATACCGATATACTGTCGATGATAAAGATTTATTATCGTATTCAAAATTATATGTATAATATATTTACATTCATATATAATATATTTTAGTTCAATTTTCTCGAACTGTACTGCATAAATTGTAACCCAGCAAACCAAGATATGATTGTTATACACATATAACATGTACATAATAAGTGCACATGTTACATCTATGTTATATAGCAGATATATTCGATGTTTGCTGGGTATATGTATCATATATATATATGTATGCCATATAATGTAAATGTAACATATATATATATATATATATATATATATATATATATATATGTTACATCTATATGATGTATATATGTATATATCTACATTAGGATAAAATCAAAAGAGATAATATGAGCAATATTATAGATTTGTATTTAAAATATGTACGCGACACAAACAGATATCTGTGTAAAGTCGTTGCTTCTACGAGACGATAGAACAGAAATAGAGTAGAAATCCAATATATTTTCTGTCTCTACATATTTAACACAATGCGAAAAGCTTGTATTTTATTGCTCTTTCCAAAGTATGCACATATCCTTAACAATTACTCTGCATAATGATATCAGTAATGTAACTATAAAGCGTTGGTAATATACCGACACTTTTAGTTACGTTTAGATGAGGGCGCTAACCCGTCGGAGTTCGCCCGTCGCTCCGGCATCCTCTTAATAATCGTAATACTATATTATCTTATAATTATTAATCGAGTCAACGATTAAGATAATTATATAATACCTTATTCTTATAATGCACTGATTTTCAGCCTAATTTCTTGTAGCCTATTCATCCATATTATCTGATAACTTGATTATATTAAAATAATGTAAGACCCAAAAAATATTTTATTAATGTGTTTTATGGAGAAGAATTTTTTTATATAGATTATCTTGCAAAAACTGATCGTGCAAGAATGTTGTAAGTTCATTACACATCTTACGAATCTCACATCATTCATTGTAAATGTATCACATTTCTAAACATAATGAGATTATGTGTAACAAGTGTTACGTCCTGGCGACTCCACGATTCCTTTCTTCCGCGACGATGTGGTAACGATCGTCAGTTGGTGATAAGAACGAACCGTTCAATAAACAAAGCATCTTATGCCATACGTTTCTTTTAAACACTGTAATTTGTCAGTAATTACATCCACGAGTATCCGTGGGAAAGATGTAGGGAAATCGGTGATGGAAACCATGCCGGTCTCGAGATAAATAAAAAATAATATCTACCCCTTGCAGTAGAATTTCCGGCGGAAGAACAACGAGATAACAAGAACTTTTAACGAAATGTTTAATAAACTCAGCTGCATTAATACTGATAATAATTTTCTAACGGACAAGTAATAAATACAGCTGCATCAACGTTGACAAAAATAATTATAAGGAAGTAAGACGCTTTTCTAATCAGATCATGTGCGCGAGGGTCCCCCGGAAAGGCTAATGTTTAAGGAACTTTTGAAATAATAACAAACTCACCAACCGACGATCAGCACGGGTAAAAATACGAAAATAGGAGACACCCCCTGCCGAATGAGGACACTGGCACGATTCTAATTCGTTAAAATTTTGAAGAATCCCTACTTTTGCATAATTTCAATTCGTTAAAGTTTTTGAAAGATCCCACTCTTAAAATTAGAAGACGCCCTCAAAAAGGTTTTACAAAAGAAAGAACTCGTAAGACTAGAGAATTCAATTGATTCATTCAGTCATTTCTGTCAACTTCAATCAGTGCCGGGCAATTAATCTCGTGTGCGCGCATTAAGAGCGAAAATTCATAATTAGAAAAAAGAGTGACCAGTTCAATATCAGTATCCTCGTCTTGGCGTCGTCTCCAGCGCAACCCGGCACCCGCACATCGTTACATCTTAGCGAAGGACGACAAGTTCTGTCAATCTACTCAACCTACCAATTAAAAGTGAGCAACGAAAGTAAGTCTCTAATAATTCAGTTTAATTATATTTTTATTCCCGCAATAAATAACGTTGTTATCGGTTCCATAGTGAGAACCAGGTCGGGAAAAGATTACGAATTCCAACCCGATACCGCAAAGGTCCGTTCCGCGAGTCAGAAGACGCGAACTTCTGTAAACTTGAAATCAACCATAGCTAGTAGTAGTAGTAGTAGTAATTATTCAATCACCGCATACACAGAAACAATCATTGACTTCCCCCCTAGTTACTCCCCAATATATCCTTCGGAACCACCTTCTCCCGAACTGCCGCTTTCCCCCCGATCGTTCTCCTCGTTGTCAACGATCATCCTTGATGATTCACCCTCTCCTTCACCCCCTTCAGAATTAGACGAGTTCGAGAAGGCAGTGCAGGATTTCTGCAACGAATTCCCTGATTTGGAGGACGAATCCTGCTATCAATCTCCACTCCCTCCTTTTTCCCCTCTTGAATCCGACGAATTCGAGAGAGCACTGGAAGAGTTCTGCAATGAACTCCTAGATCTCGATGACGAATCCTTATTCCAATCCTAGAATTATGAAATCAACCTCCTAATATTCCTACACACTCTCACTCACACAAATTGTTTTATTTTCTTTTTCTAACAAATATTTTGTAATACCCAGTCAGAAATTCAATATTAATAATAGAATCTTGCCTCATTATTCTGACTGATGTCCTCCGTACAATTGTAAGAACCGCGAACAACCACACACACATACACACATCCATACGCATATTAAAATAACTATTGATATAATGTATACCAAAGTAGTTTAATTTATTATGAATAAATTTATATTCTAATTTAAATCCAATCTTTATTAACCCCTCTCATTTTTCAGTCAAAAGATCGCACCTGGTCCCATCCCGCGTAATAGAGATTAAATTCTCTTACCAAAAAGGGACCGCCGAGCGAACTTCTGAAAACCAGAGTAATAGCGACCCTAACGGTCGTTTACCTGATTTTCGGACCGTCAAGTTCGTTCGACCCGATTCTAACGCTTCGAGACGTTTAACTTCGGGATCATAAAGATAGTGGTTGCGCCCTTCCACTGACTCATCCTTCCTCGAGTCTGGACGTAACACAAGAATTATAGGCAATGCGAATACAGGTTTTTGCGCAGATAAATGCAATTTTACGCTTTACGCTAGCAAAATTTATTTGTTGTTTAAACTTTTATTTAAATTTTATGTTTACATTATACAATTTAATTTAAGATAAAATCTTATAATTATTATTTTACATAATAATGGCGTGTATCTTTCGCGGTAACAACATGCGCGTCTAACAAATATAAATGAGAGCAAGTAAAATCTTTGCGCTTATCTGCCGGTGATAATAAGTTGTCAGCAATAGAAAGAGTGTTTCTCTTCTGTTTCGATCTTTAGCTAGAGGTCGAGTCAGATGGTGGTCAGGAGCAACGAAAAACGTAGAATGAATATATAGAATATACCTATATAAGCTATGCAAGATAGGCGGCCAATACTGGCCAGAATGTGTAGCAACAAGTACATTACTTAAGATACCTTTCAATAAAAATTAATTATTTATTTAGTTGAAATACTTATAAAAATATTAATATAGCATTACTTCTGTATATTTTCTGTATAATTGAATATTGTGATCATTATTATGCTTAGAATAATATTTCTAAGATCAATAAAGCAAATCAAATAAAAAATGCTAAATACAAATAGAAATAACAGTTTTATTTAATCAGGTAGTTTGCGACGACTTTTCCCTTTTCGCGGCCGAATGCTAAGCGAGTTCGTCGTTTCGATCTCTCCGTCGCGCGGATGGACGTTGCGCCGACGAACAGGAGCTAATTCGCCGAGCGGAGGACGCGGGAAAGTCGGGGACAAAAACGGAAAAGATTTGATAAAGAACAACGCGCCGGATAGGAACGGGATGGTAAAAGTTCCGCGCATGCCGTGACGAAATCCGAGAGCCCAGGTAGCAAACGTTCGTCATTTTGACGTCGAATACTAGTCATGTTCGTACGAGTGACGTCAAGTGACCAAAAATTGACCATCATATATAAGTCTTTTGAATGACATTATAATGGCGTCATTATATTACGTCAGTATGACGTAATATTTAAGTCCTATATCCATTTTTTTACGTCGGCATCATAATCTATATAAAAAGATGCCATTTTATCTAAATGAAATCCTTGATAGAGAGTATTTGTGTTTGACTGTATTTATGATTTTGTTATAAATATAATTACATTTATAGTTATACATTTTTATTTATTTATTCTATTATTCTATTTATTTAACGTTTCTTAAAGTTAAAACTATATAAGTTCTAAATAAATCTAATTTTTAATAAATTTAGTTTTAAATTAATTTTCTATTTAAATTGGTTATTAATTAATTATTTGTCATTACAATTCTATCCCGTGGGTTGAGCGCCTATCGGGCGCGTCTCCGGGCGGCGGATAGGAGGACGCCCAGACTGCCTCCGGGTTTGACTACCCGAGTAGGCTTCTGAGTAATAATGGCTATAACCGGCTCCGCGGGCGTAAAACCCTGTCTGGGGCTGGGAAGGCTATTGCCGCGGACCGACTCCCCAAGCCAAGCTGAGAGCTATCGTGGCGAAGGCTGCGTGGCACTGGGGAGGCAGTGTCGCGAACGATGCCTCTGGGGCACAGGGCGAAACCCCAGAGTATTTAGCCTTACCCGGGCATGCGGGGCTCTGTCCGGGCGGACTTCCGTTCCCTAGCTTCTCGTTGGACCAAGTATGGATGATTTTGACGAACTTAACATTAATATTGATGATGGTCTTAGGAGGACTGAGGGTGAGGGCTCGCAAGGGCCCCCGCCCTCAGGGGTGGCGGCTTCAACTCCCGAACGGGCTCCTCAGAGCCCGGGAGGGAACGAGGCCGTCGTCGACGAAGCAGCGGTTCCTCGTAAGAGGAATCGCTGTGGAGCCGAGAAGAGAAGGGCCAGGAGGGACAGAGAGGTGGCCTTAGCCGGGTCAGATCCCTCTTCCTCTGGGGCTCTCGGAGGAACTCTGAAGGGGGTGGAGAAGGGGCACACTGGCAAAAAGTATCGGACGGGCTCCGTTGATACCCCTCCTTCGGTGCAGAAAGCGGTGAAGAGGCCTAGGACTCAGATTACTGGGCCCTACGTCTCTGCCGCGGACCCTTGGCGAGGGCAATTGTGCAGGAGGGATACCCCAAACAGGCGGTGACTCCAGAGCAGTTGAACTTGCTGCGGGGAGCGGTGGTCAGCGAGCTGGCGGAGATCCGAGAGGATCCCCTGCCTCGCTTCAAGGGGACTGCGGTGCTGCGTAATGGCGCCGTAGTCATTAGAGGGGAGGATGAGATGGCGCTCAATTAGCTCTCGGAGCGAATTGGGCACATCTCTCCCTGGAAGGGTGCCAAGCTTAAGGTGGTGGGCTTGGATGCGCTTCAAAAGTGGCACAGGGCGGCTGTTTGGGTTCCGGGTCCTGTGGTGCCTGCGGCGGCGGTCCTGGGGCTGCTGGAGAGGCAGAATCCGGGCATCGCCACGGCTAGTTGGCAGGTTTTTGCCGAGAATGTTGGGGTCATTCTTGGCATCCCGGAGTCCAGTGTCCTCAAGCTGAGGGCGCGGGACTTCAGGCTTAGCTATGGGCTCGAGCAGATGTATGTCTGCTTGGGGCTCGTAGTGAGGCGACGGGGCAAGATCATATTATTAATTGGGAGCAGAAGAGGGGGCTGCTTAGGCGTAGTGGTTTAGGATGGACTACTCGAGGAGGCTTCCATTCATACTGGTGATGAGTCAAGACTCATTGCTGAGCGGCTACGGGGGCCAATTTTCAATCGTTTAATATGATTGGACCGCTCTGGAAACGTGCTGGGGATGTCGTCTCTCCGTGGCAATCGGCACTGCATCCATTGAGCGAGATTCCAACATCGCTCTGAAGTCGTATGTACTGTGTTAGAGTGGCGTAAGGTGCGAGGTCTGAATAGCTCAGTGGTAAGAGCAGTTGCCCGGAAAGCGAAAGACTCGGGTTCGATTCCCGATTTAGCCACTTGTATTTCGCATATTTTTTCAGACCCGCAAATGTTGTTTTCTAACAATTATTTGTCGGGCTGAGGAAATGTGTAAACGCCCTACACAGACACGACAGTGCCGCTGCCACGGAAGAGATGGATGCTTGGTTCGTGCCTCCTCCCGCCTTAAATCCCACCCTCGGGGGGGGGGGGGGGAGGGGAGAATCCCAGCCGGCGTCGGGCCCTCAATAAAGTGGGCATGGCGACGGTGGGATTCACCCAGATCAACTTGCACCACAGCAGGGGCGCCTCGACTGTTTTGGCCAGGAGCATGGCTGTGGTGCACACAGATATTTGCCTAATGCAGGAACTCTGGGTATACAAGGACTGCATTAGGGGCATTGCGGCCTGTGGCAAACTTTTCAAGTCCCCCACAGAGCCCAGTCCCAGGGCCGCAATTGCGGTCAAGGGACTAGAAGCGCAACTTATGCCGGAATTTTGTTCCAGGGACGTTGTGGCAGTTATGGTGGATTTCTTCAGATTCATCACGGGCGAGACCAGGAGGGTGATGGTGAGCTCAGCGTACTTCTTAGGCTGTGTTCCGATTCTTCACCCGATGGGTGATAGTCGGGTGAGCGGGTGATGGGCGGAGTTTAACGAAAAGTGTCTGAAAGGATAATGAAATCAGAACGCACTCCGTAGGAATCTGAAGTCTCCAAACGGCGTTGGCATCTTGGTAATGCGTGATCGCCTTATCTAGTTAGAAATTAATCAATGGTTGAGTTATCAAAGGAAAGCGGGCAAAAAAAAAATTATTGTGCGTTGTAACTTATGTGTTTGCGAGGAAAAGAGATCAGTTCTAACGAGCTTGAGCCAAATCTGGTTGTAAGTATATTTAAAATGCTTATATGAAAACTGACTGTGTTCCCAGAAAACATTTTGCTTGCAAATTATGCAAACAAAATCCTATCTTAGCGAGTCGTTATAAAAGTAATAACCAAATTTTATATGAACTAGGTATTTGCGTGCATATACGCAAAATATGTACAATATAGATTAAACATTCTACAAGCAAACAATGAGCAAATTTCATATTATCTAAATAACAATTCTTGTATGCAAATCTATATATTTTATGCATAAATCTTGTACAAGATTTGCCTGAATTTTGCTTGTAAATGGCATCTGATGTCCGATTCTGACTTACAATATTACTAGAATGTTCAATATTGCCCGCACTTATTGCCACTCATCTTCACTCACAAACCACCCTGCTCACGGAACCGGGTGGTTTTTACGCTCTCCCGGGTGAATAGAGTGACAATTTGAACGTCTCACTTGAGAGTCCGGCAAGAGCACTTGGGAGGAATCTGAACGCTCTCTGAGTGTCTGGGTGCACCCGGGTGGGGGAATCGGAACACAGCCTTACATGAAGAGGAGGGCTCACTTCCGCCAGGACCTGTGGCTAGGCTGGTGGATTACTGCCAAGATAAGGGGCTACCGCTTATAGTGGGGTACGACGCTAATGGGCACCACACTGTTTGGGGGAGCACCAATATTAACAATCGGGGCAGAAGGCTTCTGGAGTACCTGGTAGCCACTGACCTGGAGATCCTGAACAGGGGCAACGAATCAATATTTCAGAATGTGCTTAGGCGTGAGGAACCTGACCTTACTCTATGCTCGAGGAATTTGGTTCCGGAGGTTGTCGGGTGGCTGGTCTCATCGGAGCCCTCCCTCTCTGATCACAGGCAGATCTTCCTCAGGCTTTCCAATGTTAGGCCTGAAACAATCTATAGAAGAAATCCGAGAAGGACGGATTGGGACTCGTTTCGAGAAGATCTCTTCAATGGTCTTTGCGGTTTCCCTAAGAGGCACGGGACCGCTGCTGAGGTGGAGCTCTGCGTAGATCATCTACAAAGGTCTTTAGTGGGCAGCTTCAAAAAGAATTATTCAGCGAGAGCAGTTCGCTCTAATAAGAAGGTCTCTTGGTGAGGACCGGGACTGCAGAGGCTGAGGGAGGAGGCTCGGAATAGAGCCAGGAACACGGGTCGCCCGCTCGACTGGGATCTCTACCGAAGGGTCCAGAAGACCTATAGGGACTCTGTAGTAGCCGCCAAGAGAGAGAGCTGGAGGAGGTTCTGTGAGTCGATGGAGGAGATTCCGGAGGCCTCTAGGCTTTGCAGAATCCTGGCGAAAAACCCGGACTCAAACTTGCAGGCAATACGCCTCCTGGATGGGGACGTGGATTCGGGAAAGCGATGTCTGGCTCATCTTCTGGAGACCAATTTTCTGGGCTTCAGGAGGGGGCTTGATGTTGACTCAGACAGGGGGACCGCGGAGCCCAGATTAAGGGCACGTGGGTGCGACTGAGAACTGGCGGCCAGCATCGTAAAACCCGAAAGGGTGAAGTGGGCTGTCAAAACCTTTAAACTATTTAAGTCCGCTGGACCGGATGGGATTTTTCCGGCGCTCTTACAAGAAGGGCTCGGGCAGATCAGTGGGCCGCTCACGCGAACCCTGAGAGCTTGTCTTGCTCTGGGCTACACGCCCAGAGCTTGGAGGCTGGCAAGGGTGGTATTCATATCTAAAGTCGGCAGGACCTGCTGCACTTCTGCCAAGGATTTCAGACCGATCAGCCTGACGTCGTTTCTTTTGAAGACGTTGGAGAAGCTGGTCGAGGTCTATTTGAGAGATGTTGTCTTCATGCGGCACCCGCTGCATGAGAATCAACATGCCTACAGGATGGGCTACTCTACGGAGACGGCGCTCCACTCTTTGGTTTCCCAAATTGAGAGAGATCTCATGGAGGGAGGCTACGCGGTGGGGATCTTTCTGGACATAGAGGGTGCCTTCAACAACACCTCTCACGAGGTGGTTTGCAGGGAGGCAACGCTGCGAGGCGTTCCACACAGGCTGGTTCATTGGATCAGAGGTATGCTCCGGCGGCAAGTTGTAACGACGCTCGGCGCTGTCAGTGTCGACGGCTGGGTGAATCGAGGGTGCCCGCAGGGCGGAGTGCTCTCTCCACTTCTTTGGTGCTTAGTAGTCGTTGGACTACTCAACAAACTTAATGATAAGGGTTTCTTTGCGCAGGGATACGCCGACGATCTGGCAATTATCGTGCGAGGACCCACGACGCTCGGCGCTGTCAGTGTCGACGGCTGGGTGAATCGAGGGTGCCCGCAGGGCGGAGTGCTCTCTCCACTTCTTTGGTGCTTAGTAGTCGTTGGACTACTCAACAAACTTAATGATAAGGGTTTCTTTGCGCAGGGATACGCCGACGATCTGGCAATTATCGTGCGAGGACCCTTTCTGGACACGCTCCTGGAACTCACGCAGAGTGCTCTTGGAACGGTAGAGGAATGATGTGACAGCACTGGCCTTTCGGTCAATCCCCGGAAGACGGAGCTGGTCATATTCACTCGCAGATACAAGCTGGGCACTGTAGTGGGACCCACCTTGGCATCACAAGGACTTCTCGCTAACAAAGAGAGAGGCGAGCGCATCAGCATCTGCTCGGACAGCCAGGCGGCTCTGAGGGCCCTTGGTGCTCCGATTACTACCTCCAAACTGGTCTGGGAATGCAGAGGCACCGTGTAAGGACTTGCAAGGGACAACGAGGTAGCTCTGATCTGGGTGCCTGGGCACTCTGGTATCAAGGGCAATGAGGCGGCCGACCAGCTTGCTAGAGCTAGCTCGGAGACTGCGTTGGTGGGACTGGAGCCGGCGGTCAGAATCCCTCACAGCCTAGGCAAAAGGAAGATTGGTCGCTGGCTGCGGAACCAGCATTTGGCCTCCTGCAGGGGCGCGGCCGGATACAGGCAGGCGAAGGCTTTCCTTGGAGATTCTATGAGAGAGGGCCTCGCCAGCGGCATCAAAAAGCTAAGTAGACAAGAGGCCGCGCTAGTGACTCGCATTCTCACGGGGCACGGCATTATCAATTATCATCTGCAGAAATTGGGCATCATATCGAGGCCCAACTGCAGGAAATGTGACGCACCGGAGGAAACAAGCCTCCATGTGCTGTGTGACTGCCCGGCCTATGCCAGGGTCAGACTGGAACTGCTGGGCTCTGCTTGCCTGGAGTCCCAGCAGGTGGATGATCTCCCACGCAGGACTCTCCTCCTCTTTTGGAGAAGATTGGGCCTGAACTAAAGGGTCGCTTATCGGAGAGGCACAATGGACTTTGTCAGCGTGCCGTAGGTGGAGCTTCGCTGAGGACCGCCCTCCGTTCTTAGCATTATTATTATTATTATTACAATTCTATTAAATAATCAAAAAATTGCATGCAATTTTTATAGGTAGAGATATATACATCAAGATTAAAAATAAATGGGAGTTTTGGATGTTTGCATCATGTCGAACTAACACGAAAACATCCTAGTGAAAGCAAATAACGTTCGCAAGGCTCGCAAGCATAATCTTTTAATTTTTGATGAACAATAAAGATGAAATACTGCCACGAGCATTGCGAACGAAACATGCCTTAAATTACGCATGCGTCGTTATACTGCGCACGTTATATTTTCTTTGTTATATCGACGAAAGAGGTATTAGTCTGTGCTAGTCTGTCCTTTGTGCAAGTCCGTGCAAGTCTGTGGTTGTTCATCGTATTGCCCAGTGTACATCTTAGAAGACATACCCAGCAAGCAAAATGATGCAAACTTTGCGCAAAGTTTGCAGCAAATCCGAGCATGCCTTTACAACAAAATTGTGACAAGGTGTGTCCGCAAAAAGCTTAGCTTTTGCTGGCATAGCTTGTCGCAATAGTGTGATGCACATTTTACGCAAATAATAGAGCAAACCTTGCCGTGCACGGCATGACAGCAAATTTGTGGCAAGAACAGGACAAACCTTGCTGTGCACAGGATGACAGCAAATTTGTGGTAAGAATAGGGCAAACCTTGCCGTGCACGGCATGACAACAAATTTGTGGCAAGAATACGGCAAACCTTGCCATGCACGGTATGATAGCAAATTTGTAACAAGATCAGAACAAACCTTGCTGTGCATGGCGTGATAGCAAATTTGTGGTAATTTTCTATACGAGGTGAGTGATTCAGGACTTCTGTGACAAATTGTGAGAAACGATAAATCTCGCAGAGAGGACTATTTTTTTGTGAAACAATCCGTTCTTTGACGCGTCGTTTAGAAGCTATGCTACCGCGCAGACAAAGTCTTAGATGACATTTATTATAATTATGAGATGATGATAATATATGAATAATTGAAAATGAATTCATAATATGATGAATATATGAATTTTATATATATATATATTAGGTGTACAAATAAGTTTCCGCCGTTTTTTATCAAAAATTGGGCATTTATTGTGAAAGAATGGAACCTAATGTTTTAATTGAAGTATTGTCCATCGCTTGCCACTACTTTTCCCCATCTTTCTGGCAGCATACGGATACCGCGTCGGAAGAATGCTTCATCTTTTGAGGCTATCCACGAATCGACCCAATTTTTGGTATCTTCATATGATGTGAAGTGTTGCTCAGACAGGCCATGCGCCATCGATCTAAACATGTGGAAGTCAGAAGGAGCAATGTCTGGTGAATACGGCGGGTGGGGTAAAACTTCCCAATTGAGTGTTTCCAAATAGGTTTTGACTGGCGCCGCAACATGTGGACGAGCATTATCATGCAGGAGAATAACTTTGTCGTGTCTGGAGTAGTGGGCGCGCTTTTCCTTGAGTGCTCAACTCAATCTCATCAATTGTGTTCGGTAGACAGCCCCAGTAATGGTTTCGTTCGGTTTGAGCAACTCATAATACACGACACCGAGCTGATCCCACCAAGTGCATAACAAGAGTTTTTTTCCATGAATATTTGGCTTAGCTGTAGATGTTGAAGCATGGCCAGGTGGTCCCCATGATTTCTTTCTTTTTGGATTATCATAATGGATCAATTTTTCATCACCAGTGACTATACGGTGCAGAAAACCCTTTCGTTTATGCCTGGCAAGCAGCATTTCACATGTGAAAAATCGGCATTCAACGTTTCTCGGCGTCAGTTCATATGGAACCCAATTTCCTTGTTTTTGAATCAATACCAATGATTTCAATCGATGTGAAATTGCTTGTTGAGTCACTCCCAATGTAAGTGCAAGTTCTTCTTGCGTTTGGCACGAATCTTGATCCAATAATGCTTCCAATTCCGCGTCTTCATACACTTTCGGCCTTCCGCTACGTTCTTTGTCTTCGATGTCAAATTCACCGTTCTTAAACTTTTGAAACCACTCACGACAACTTTTCTCACTTAAGGCAACCTCACCATATGCTTCTATAAGCAATCGATACGCCTCAGCTGCAGATTTCTTCAAATTGAAGAAGTAAATCAAAAGTTCCCGCAAATGACGCTTATTCGGCTCAAAACTCGACATTTTCGCACACAAAAGAATATATTATACTGATAAAAAATCACTAATATTTTAAGGTTATGTTATTGACTGATGTCCAATCTTACGATAAGGACGTTTTACATCTGACAATTTTAACCATAACTTACTGGTGGCGCCAACTTTTGTCAAACGGCGGAAACTTATTTGTACACCTAATATATATATATATATATATATATATATATATATATATATATATTTATATATTTATCATATTATGAATTCATTTTCAATTATATATATATATATATATATATATATATATATATATATATATTTACATTTTAAGTTAACAATAAACGGATGATTTAAACTTTTCCAGACATTTACCTGCCCGATTTAAAAGAAACAATCAGTCCAATATCTGAATTCCCTATGTTGGGATTGTATCAGTAATTGAACTGACAGAAATAATTATATTTTTGATCTTCTACTAGTTGCTCTTTGCAAGCTTTATATACTTCTCATGACTAAAAATCAAATACGAGATGGATGCATATAGCGCGTCGCATAGCGATGAACAAACGAACTATCGGCAGAATACTATATTTTTGTAAAGTTTGTAATAAAATAAAGTTGTAAATTTGCTGTCATGCCGTGCATGGCAAGGTTTGCTCTGTTATTTTGCGTCTTGTTGTGCCAGAGTATACTTTGCTCTGTTCTTTCCGTAAATGTGTTACCATATCGTGTACAATAAGGTTTGCTCTGTTCTTGTCGTAAATTTGCTATTATAGCGTGTATAACAAGATTTGCTACTAATTGACGTAAAGTTTGTGTTACACCGTGAATAGCATCATACGTGTTCTTCTATGCGTAAAATTTACGGGCAAGCCTTTTTCTATTATTTATAGCGTCGTGAGACGAAAAATTTTGCCGTCAATTTGCTTCAAACTTTTTGACAAACCAAAACAAGACAAATGTTTGCTACACAATTGTTGTCAAAATTAAAACATACCTTGTCGCAAAGCTTTGGCAAAACGTGATTTTAACATTTTTGGCTATCTGGGTAAGAGAGAATTCCGTACAAATTTTTTAATTATTTAATATACTTTTATGTAATATACTATTGATTATCTAATATAGTATTAAAATGGCTTTTGTTGGCGTCGAATTTGCTAGTGACATTGTTGAAGAAGCATCAATTGCTTTAGTACATCGTTCGTGGTTTACGCCACGAAAGAAAGAGGTTTGGTGGCCTCCATACAAAACTGGTGCACAATTTAAGAAAGCACTGTTTCTGAAGGAAAAACCAAGAAGTGAAACATGGAAATTATACGGTGTCAAACAAATACTTTTTTCCTGTGGTATGTATACTATACATATGTATAAATATACATATATGTATATGTATGTGTGTGTATATTGGGTATTGAATATTAATTACTTATTTAGTTAATATAAATATTGAATATTGTTGTGACTACTTTTAATTAGCAAATTTTATTGCATAAAATTAGGTTATGTTTATAAAACTTGTCTTTAACGATTTTATCTTTGTTAATTATAGATGATTTAGAGAAAGCTAATAAAAAACTAAAAAAGTGTGAAGAATTTTCTGATGTGCAGTCTTCTACATTGGAAGATAGAGAGCAACTGAAGAAAAGACAGCCGAAACGAAATTCTAGATATATATCTACAAGTGAAGAAGAAGACAATGAAAACGATCGTTCTTTATGTCAACCACCAAAAATTTTCACATTTAGTAAAATATTTTTCAATAATATTAGTCATATGTAAAAAATTAAATTTAAACTTAATTACAT
>CAJQTV010001140.1:0-30597 GCA_907163055.1 Formica aquilonia x Formica polyctena | reverse complement strand
ATTATATTATTGTGTTCAAAATATGTATGCGACACAGACATCTGTGCTCTAAAATTGCTTGTACGAGATAGAGAAATAGAAATACAACATTTTTTCTGTCTCCACATATTTAACACAACGCGAAAAAATTGGGTTTTATTGCTCTGTCTAAAATATGCATATGTACCTGACTTTAATTATTCTACGTAATACTGTCGATAACGTAACTATAAAGCGTTGGTAATATACCGACACTTTTAGTTACGTTTAGAGGAGGGCGCTAACCCATCGGAGTTCGCCCGTCGCTCCGGCATCCTCTTAATGGAAAAGAACTTTGTTATAGTGTTTTGAAAAGCTCTTTTAGATAAGCTACAAGAATATGCAATCAGAAAAAAGAGTTCCCATTTAAAAATTTCAATGTGTTTTTTACGTGGCCATAACAAAGCTATTTAAAGTCACACTAACATTGCTATGTAATGCGCCACTTAAAACCTTACAATTTTTATTTGGAACATTCTTTCCGAAAATATTTTATTTTCGTGATAATCGACTGTATCACTTAAAATGAGACAATTGTATAAAGTGGAAGGCGTAGCAATAAATTAGTTGGCTGCTCATATTGTTGGTTTCTGTGATTATTGACTTTATTGTTAGAGTTAATTGATAAAACTGAATATTTTATTACTCGATTCTGTTCGATATTTAGTAGCTCTATTCTGTTATATACATATGTATATATGTAACTATTGGCAACATAAAAAAATGATGGTGACTTTCTAAATAAATTTTTTTAAATAAAAACTAATTTAGCACAAATCTTATTACATTAATAAATATGATTATAAATATTTTAAAAAATAAAGAGGTCGTAGGAATCGAAAAGAAATTAGTTCAAGTGTCACCATATGTACGCATTAATATAGCGGAGAATAAAAATCTTATTGATGCTAAAAATACTTATTTTTAAAAAGAGCAAAGAGAAAGATACAAAGATAATACAGTCAAGTTTTAATACATCATCTTAATTAAGCATAATTTTGTACTACATAACATCCAGTTATAAACAAAATTTCCAAGATTTATACATCCCCTTTTTTTCATAACATCACACTTCTAGTGTTTTATATCATATAATTTTATTTTATTATTATATAGTATATTTTATTACCATATAAAGTTTTAGTTACCCAAATGAATAATGAACTATTAGCTGTAATAAAATTTAATTTTATTCAACAAAGCAATCTTTTACTGTATGTTTGAATCCCAACCATTTGACCAGGTATCCCCTCTCGTTAACATTAACATTTTCAATAAAACACATAATACCGTTTTTGACATAGCAATTCGGTTTTTTTTTTTAATACTTGTGCTCAATCAGCTTTCGCATAATCCTTGGCGGCTCAACTATGAATAGTGATTCTATTCTGGATAATGTCAATGTGCTAATCAAATCGATGTTTTCTTATATTTATTATTTTTTGAACTTTGTTTAGTACATCAATCATGAGATCTTTTCTAGCGCTACTTTAAAATTTCTCTTTATAAACAATCACGATCCATCTTACATTTCATCAAATTATAAAACTTTTGGTTAATAAATGCTCACTTTTTTCCCATGAAAGCCAATGATGACGCTTGGTCGTGATTGACGATTGTTAACTGACACGTATGCATTCGGTTGTATCGAATAATAATATAAATGTTATCAGTCTCTTTTTGTAGTTCCCCTTAATATAATTTAGTAGAAAAGCAATCAAATAAAAAGAAACATGCGATATATAATTATTGTTCGATAAAATTATAGACAATCAAGAAATTACTAAATTTTAAATCTTTAGTCTTGTCACTATTCATACATGCGCCAAGTTTTTCCAAATTATATATATTTCAATATCTTTTATTTAATTAAAAACTGCAACTGTGACAAATGTTTCTTATTTATTATATATATATATATATATATATATATATATATATATATGTATACATATATACTATGCGTGCTCTTGAGGGCCCACTAGTCTTGCACATCGTTCTTGACGGACTGAAACGTTTATATCATGCGATTCGAATCGAGCGACACATATCGCGCTTGCGTATTTGTGATTGGTGACCACTATAAAATCATAGTAATTGACGATAAATTCGAATAATCGATTTAAATTAAACTTTTGTTGAACCATGATTCTTTATTTGCTATACTCCACTTGCGACTTATTTTCTTCTGTGAAGATACTTGTTATTTTAAAAAGAGCTACACTTTCTAAGATTTGTTTAATTAGATATTATTAATATTATTAATGCGTAATTAACGTTGATAATTGATATGTAATTACATACATTGCAACAATAAATTTCAAAAAGTGTATTTCGCATAATTTATATATCTAATCAAGTAAGAAACCTAATGACAGAAGTCCAAAATAATAAATTATTGTTTTCTTGCGATCTCTTTTTATGAGCAAGAAATAATTATTTCTGTAAAAATATTTAAAGTTAAATATATTATATGTCCGATGGTTTATCATTCGACTTTTCGATTTAAATATGATTCGGATTGAGAATGCGCGATTAAACAATCAAATATCAGGATCGAAAAATTAACTTAACAAAGAGCTTCGTGATATATCAATGTTTAATAGATAATTAATTTATAATATAAAATACTTGTATAATTTAATATTCCGCGCATATAATACTGTCAGTTAATATGTTTTTGTAAAATGTTATACGAAGACTCGCGATTTTTTTTGCAATATTCGTTTCTTAGAGTATAATAGTATACTTTTTGCATTGTGCGGGATTTTACCTTGATCTCTAATTAAAACACCGGAAATGCGAAAGAATATTCGTCTCGAGACTTTCAGATATATCTTTATACGACATACAAAAATCATTTTTTCAAATATAGGTCTATTCTAATTTTCCTATAATGTTAATCGTGTTCATTCGATTTTAAAAAGTTCTAAATATTAACAACGTTAATTAATTCACTTATGATTGTATATAATTGAAGGTCGCTTGGTTAACGTATCTCTTTTAAACGTTGCTTGATTTTTGGAATGGAGTACTACTCTATATATTATCAGGTCTACCGGAAAGTTCTGTCCGTTTTTGGAATAAAACAAGATACAAATTTTTATTACCGTCAATAAACTTTATTAAATAATGTAATTGCCATTATTATTAATGATTTCTTGCCAGCGTGAGGGCAATTTGTATATCCCATTTTCGAAAAATGTTTTATCTTTTGATGCGAAAAATTAAACCAGTGCTTGTTTGATATCTTCTTCATTTTTGAATTTTTTGCTCCTCAAAAAATTTTGTAAGGACAAAAGCAAGTGATAGTCGGAGGGTGCTAAGTCCGGGGAATATGGTGGATGCGACAGAATTTCCCAGCCTAGTTCTGCAATTTTTGAGTCCCCAAAGCAGCATGTGGCCTGGCATTATCATGATGCAGTATGATGTTCTTCCTATTAAACATCGCCGGCCTCTTTTCTTGGACTGCTGTATTTAAATTATCCAGTTGCTGACAATACTTCTCCGAATAATGGCAATTACATTATTTAATAAAGTTTATTGACGGTAATAAAAATTTGTATTTTATTTTATTCCAAAAACGGACAGAACTTTCCTGTAGACCTAATATAATATAATAAATTCTCTAATAATTCTAACCGTATACTTTCAATTTCTAGGGACTTCTAATCATTAGCAGCGGTAATTGATTCTTTCACGTTTATACGATCCTTTTATATGATCCTTCGGTAGAAGATATACTATCAGACTTTTTGAAAACGTCATACAAAAAGTCGCAATATATTATGTAATACTGGTTTTAGCATTTAAAATCTTAAGTTTTCTTTATATCACGTGTAGTGTGCTATTTAAAACTCTAATCAAAAGTCTGAAAATACAAAATAGTTTCTTACCTCTTTTGGGATTTAGATATATCTTTATACGACATAATTGAAGTCGATTTCAAAAACGTGCTACCAGACCTCTAAATAAAAAGGAATTGTGAACAAATTTAATTCTTACAAAAATTAGATATGTCTTTATACAATATATGAAAAATTGCGATTTCCGAAATGCGGACGTTTATTCAATTATAAATACTTTATTTTTCGTATTTTTTCGAAATCGAATGAGTTTTAATCATTAACAGTATCAACTAATTTTTTCATGTTTATGATCGCTCGGTAGGGATACTGTCTAACCTCTTCTTCGAGTCCTTGTATTTTTATAACTTATTAAATTTTTATTTTTATAACTTATTAAATTCCGTGATCTCAAGATCGTAGGAGCCTGTTGCACTTCCTTTTTCTTGTGGTCGGAAGATCTTCTGCGGCTATTTTCTCAGGCATTCTTAAAAGATGTTCAAAACACTGAAACCCTCTTTTTTTTATTCTCTCAATTATTGTTTCTTTTGTTTCCATCTTATTCAAAAATTTTGATATAATAAATATAACTATCTATTTTAGTTTGATTCTTTCCCCTCGATCTGTCCGGCATGGGTGATCCTATCAGTAACTATATTACCTGCATAGCTCTTAGGTTCATTAGCATTAGAACACTCAACCTTTCCTTAGCCGGTAAATGCCCTTGCAGCAAAATATGTTCTTCGAAGTTTATTGTCGCGATATATATAGTTACGGGAGGGCCCCAATTGCCTACAAATTTATTGTCAACAGCATCGATTGCCAACAGACCGTTTGTCAAAAAATCGTTTGCGCACAAAACTTTTTGCCTACAAATCGATTGCCTACAGACACTTTTGCGCACAAATAAAAAAATTGAAAGATGAACGTACCTTTGCTCACACGATACTATTGCGCACAAGCTGCATTGCACACATGACATTATTGCCTACGGAACGATTGCCTACAAGTTTTGTTGCGCACAAATCTAAAAATTAAGAAACGGACATACGTTTACACACATGATACTATTGCCTACAAATCGATTGCCTACAGACACTTTTGCGCACAAACAGAAAAATTGAATGATAAACGTACGTTTGCTCACACGATACTATTGCGCACAAGCTGCATTGCACACATGATATTATTGCCTACGGAACGATTGCCTACAAGTTCTATTGCGCACAAATCTAGAAATTAAGGGTAAATATAGCGAAAAGGTGACCCAGCCCCAATGACCTTGACCTTGATAATTGTTGCTCGTTGCTTATTAAAAAGTTATTAACAAGAAAAGTTTGAAATACACCAGAGTACATGCACGGACAGGAAGCATGCGCGCGCGCGCACACACACACACACACGGGGGGTGGTGCAAGGGGGGCCTTCGGCCCCCCTCCCGCGCCCATCCCGCCGGTAGGCAGGGTGGACCTCGCTTTACAACTTACAAAGTACATGCTACATTGGGGCTGGGTCCCCTTTTCGCTATAGTTACCCTTAATTTCTAGATTTGTGCGCAATAGAACTTGTAGACAATATTTCCGTAGGCAATAATGTCATGTGTGCAATGCAGCTTGTGCGCAATAGTATCGTGTGAGCAAAGATACGTTTATCTTTCAATTTTTCTATTTGTGCGCAAAAGTGTCTGTAAGCAATCGATCTGTAGGCAATAATATCATGTATGCAATGCAGCTTGTGCGCAATAGTATCGTGTGTACAAATGTACGTTTATGCCTAAGTTTTATTATTTGTGCGCAAAAGTATCTGTAGGCAATCGATCCGTAGGCAATAATATCATGTGTGCAATGCAGCTTGTGCGCAATAGTATCGTGTGTACAAACGTACGTTTATGCCTAAATTTTATTATTTGTGCGCAAAAGAACTTGTAGGCAATAGATTTGTAGGCAAAAAGTTTTGTGCGTAAACGATTTGTTGGCAAACGATGCTGTTGGCAATCGATGCTGTTGGCAATAAATTTAGGCAATTGGGGCGCTCCCTATAGTTACATATTATTTATAAACATTAATTACTCATTGATAATATAAATAATATAAAATTAAACAAATCTTAGAAAACATAGTTCTTTTTAAAGCAGCGACAAGTATCTTCAGAAAAGAAAATAAGTGATAAGAATGCAGCAAATAAAGAATAATGGTTCGGCAAAAGTGCTTCATTTAAATCAATTATTTAGGCTGATGATTTATAATAGTCACCAATCACAAATACGCAAGCGCGTTACGTGTCGCTTGATTAGAACCACATGATGCAAACGTTCATGCAACAGTCCGTTAAGAACGACATGTACGAATAGTGAGTCCTCAAGAGTGCGCATAGTATATATATATAGGGTGCGGCATTTATAGTGACGCGGGCATATTTTTCGGAAACAAAGTGAGATATCAAAAAATGTTTCAGACAAAAGTTGCATGGTTTCGAGGGGGCCACATGATAAAAATATGGATTTGACCTTAAGTGGTCTTTTCAAGGTGAGGTCAATGTGGTCGATATTTTCTTAAATGGAAGTCCCCATTTTTTATTACATATTCTTATAGCTTATCCCGAGAGCTTTCCAAAACACTATAATAAAGTATTTTTTTATTAAGTACTTTTTGAGTTATTTTATATTTTAATCTGACATATTGATATAAAAAATAAAATATCTCGTAAAATATTTAGTTTTCGATAATCTTACCGTAATACTTTTATGTACAGAATAATGAGACTAATCAATTAGTGTAAGGAAAAAAACAAATAATTGTTTTAAAAAATACATTGTAAATAATTACATACTTTTTCTTAAAAACAATTATTTTTTTTTACTAATTGATTTGTCTCATTATTCTGTACATAAAAGTATTACGGTAAGATTATCGAAAACTAAATATTTTACGAGATATTTTATTTTTTATATCAAAATATGTCAGATTAAAATATAAAATAACTCAAAAAGTACTTAATGAAAAAATACTTTATTATAGTGTTTTGGAAAGCTCTCGTGGTAAGCTACAAGAATATGTAATAAAAAATGTGGACTTCCATTTAAGAAAATATCGACCACATTGACCTCACCTTAAAAAGACCACTTAAGGTCAAATCCATATTTTTATCATGTGGCCCCCTCGAAAACATGCAACTTTTGTCTGAAACATTTTTTGATATCTCACTTCGTTTCCGAAAAATATGCCCGCGTCACTATAAATGCCGCACCCTGTATATATATACAGGGTGGTCCTCGTAACGGTCGCCACGATTTTTAAGGCACTTACAATAATCTGACATAAAAAAGTCATAAACAGAAAGGCCATAGCCAGGTAAGCACGGTCAATCTGCCCCCACAGGTATAGAGCTTAAATTTTTTTTTGTAAGTTACTATCGATGGAACTTACAATTTCCTAAAATATTAGTCTCCCAAGTATACGTGTTTAAGAGTAAAAAAATTATAATTTTTCGTAATTAATTTTTTTCTCGTAAGCGGTTCAATGAATCGCTTTAAAAAAAATATATGATGTGGGCACAATTGCAACACACGAAACAAAAAATTTGTGTCCAAATTCGAGAAGAACAACATTGAAAAAAAAAATATTTCTACCTTAAAATTTTTTTTTTAATATCATAGGCGCTTGGTACAACTACCATTTTTTTTTAATAATAATTTTGAGCAATAAACAACAACATTTTTTTTAAATCGATCAAACGGGTAGAGATAGTTAAATTAATTAAAGTAATTTTTTATATTTTTTTTCTCATAAAGGGTTTGATGGATCATTCTCGGAAAAAAGTATCTTGTAGATACAATCAAAGCACATTAAAAAAAATTGAGATCAAAGTTGGATAATAATAACATCGTAAAAAAAATATTTTAGATTTTTATATATTTTTTTGACATCATAGACTGTTTCAACACATATCCGTTTTTTTTCTCAAATATCTTTAGGTAGCAATCTATAACATATATTTTTTATAAACTGATCCAACGGGTAGATGTTAAAAAATTAAAGCAAGATATATATTATATATATATATTTTTTAACGTGATGACATTAATATAATATAGCTAAATAAATAAAACTATTCTTAATTACTTCTTTTCGTTGCTAATGTTTCTTAGTATGCAATTTACTGCTGACATTCGCAAAACCATCACCGTTTTTCCAAGATGTACCACGAGGAGATTGTCAATCAGGTTTACATCTCAACATTCACACTTGCATTCACCCACCCACACACACTCACACACAAGCACACACAGTATATACAGGGTGTCCTAGACCACCCGTACACTCCTTTTCTTTCGAAAACTAAGCATTTTAGAGAAAAACGTTTTGAACAAAAATTGTATGGTTTTGAGGGGAACATAAGATGGTGTCATTGGTTTGACCTTGGATGGCATCGTTAAGGTCAAGTCAAGGACACCTTTAATTTCTTAAATGGAATCCCCTATTTTTATTGCATATTCTTATAGCTTATCCCGCGAGCTTTCCAAAACACTATAATAAAGTATTTTTTTATTAAGTACTTTTTGAGTTATTTTATATTTTAATCTGACATATTTTGATATAAAAAATAAAATATCTCGTAAAATATTTAGTTTTCGATAATCTTACCGTAATACTTTTATGTACCAGTAATTGCGATGTACCAGTACGTCGTCACGTTAATGACGACGAGGAAGTACTGTGTGCATTTGAAGAAAATCCGCAAAATAGTATACGCCGTGTTGCTCATGCACTTGGTATACCACGATCCACGGTGCATCGCATTTTACGAAATAATGGGTTGCACCCATTCCATTACCAACGTGTACAGCAACTTCTTGCACGAGACGAAATACAGCGCGTCCACTTCTGCGAAGGTATTTTCATTTTTTTAATTTCAGTTTTTCTTCGATATTCACGGCACTTTTAGCATTTGATAATCATTAATAAAACACGCGCAGGGTTCCTCGCACAGTGTCGGCGAAACGTTTTATTTCCCGACCGTATCTTGTGGACAGATGAATCCACATTCACACCAAATGGCGTCTTTAATTCTCGCAATTTCGTAATCTGGCAAGAGGAGAATCCTCACGCCATCCGTCAGTGCTCATTTCAATATTGCTGGTCGATAAATGTATGGGCAGGAGTAATTGCGAACAGAGTGGTAAATATTTTTGTAAATTAAAATATCTTGTTTCCCGCACTGTCCTCGTAATGTATCTATTGGCGATTTTCAGATCGGCCCATATTTTCTTCCGCCACATCTCAATGGACAGACGTACGCGGAGTTCATTGAGAACAAGTTGCCGGAACTTTTGGAGGACGTTCCTCTTTGCGCGCGAGAAACGCTGATTTTTCAGCACGATGGAGCTCTCGCACATTATTCCCGTCGAGTACGAGAAATTTTGGACGCGCGTTTTCCGGACAAATGGATAGGTCGAGGTGGCCCTATCGTTTGGCCGGCACGGTCGCCAGATTTGAACGTGCTGGACTATTTTCTTTGGGGCTATGTAAAAGCTTCAGTCGAGCACCATCGTGATGGTACCGAAGATGAGGTACGCGAAGCTATTTTAGCGGCCTTTAATAGTATTACGTGGCGCACCGTGCGACGCGACAAAGAACTGGAAGAGTCGAACTCTGCTTACAAGCATGAGGAAGACACTTCGAACAGTTATTGCATTAAATTTTGAGAATGGATTAGGCCTACTAGGGAAATCATTTAAAAAAAAACGCGCCAAGCTATCTACCTCAAGGTGGTGTGGAAACGATAGCGTTTCCTTGCCACAAAATAATTTTATTTCGGGAACATATAAGTAGAACCATCTCAAGCAGAGCACAACGATTACAAGTTATAATCGTTACCTCATGTATCGAAATAAGATATCTTATTTCGATACATGAGGTAAATAAGATATTTTATTTCAATACATGAAGCGGGAAACGTTTATTATTTTATACTAGCGGAGGCTTTATATTTTTTGATATGCGTATTCGAATATTTTTGTATGAACATTTGTCGCAATCCTGACGAAGGAACAAAAAAAAAACGATAGGAATCGATTACATTGTTTTCTATAGTAATTGTAAATAATAAATTAACGAAAGCTTATAAGCGTAAATTCACACGATAGATTCTTTGTTTCTTTTTCATAGATATCTAATTTTCAGCATTCACAATTTTAATTTTTTATTGTGTTTTACCGTAGTTATGAATCCTTCCTTGATGAAGGATCGTAAATTCACAATTGATTCTCGATCGTTTCTTTTTGTAAGTATATTATTGCAGCATCAAATTCTCTTATCTTTCTTATCGTTTCTTTTTCCACGAAACGTAAAAAAATAATTAAAAATCATAATAAAATAATAATAATAATAATATATTATTATTCAATAATTAATTCTTTTTGTAATTGTTAAGCAAGCATTTAATTAGCATTATTTATCTAAATCATTTAATAATTGTTATTAATGGCCGCTCGCTGCTCGCGCGTACCCCGACTCTCGTCGCAGGGCCACCAAACTTTTCGTTGCCGTGCGACACTGCGAAGCTCGCCGCTGGCACGCCTAGAGCATACGTCCCACGGTCTAGCCGCGCGAAACGCGCGCTCATTCGCCAATCTTTTTTAATTAATATTTCAATAATTATTGCGAAAATTGCAAAATGGTACAGGACTTTTCTGTTCAGTTTACTGTGCTCTACCTGCTCACGAGCGTTGTAAAGGGTGCTTTGGGACACCCTGTATATATATATATAACATTTGTTACACATATTTGCAGTATTTAATCAAACAAGAGATATAAAAAATATATATGATCTAGTGACAGTTGGCGTATAAATTGTGAAAAAAATAAAGATTTATAATTCAGTAATTTTCTGGTTGTCTTATTTAATTGTTTCGAACAATAATTACATATCGCACGTTTCTTTCCATTTGATGCTTTTCTATTAGATTATATTAAGAGAAACTACATTGGGGGATTAATAAATGTTACGTCCTGGCAACTCCACGATTCCTCCCTTCCGCGAAGTTGCGGCAATGATAATCGATCGGTGATAGAAATGAGTCGTTCGGTAAATAGAGCATCTTGCGTCACACATTTAGTCACTTATCTATATCTATATCTACGAGTAACCGTGAGAAAGACGCGACGAAACCGCGCCGGTCGCCTAAAAATAAATAAAAACCTGTAGATACCCTCGCAGTAGAATTCTCCAGCGGAATAAAAAGCTGATAACGAAAAGATAATAAAATTCTTACAAAATATCTGATAAATACAACTAAATCAATAATGACGAAACTTCTGTGACGTCACATTGAGTAACGACAGAAAGTTGGACTTTATCTAATCAAATCACGGGCGTAAAGGAAACCTAGAGCTCAAGGGATTCTGAACTGATCACCAATCGACGATCACCACGAGTGAAAATTCGAAAAGTAGGAGAAACACCCCGCCTAATGAGGACACTGGCACAATTTTTAATTCGTTGAAGTTTTAGAAGATTCCCACTCTTAGAAATTAGAATACACCCCGAAAAGAGAGATATAAAAAGAAGACTCGAACGGACTTACGCACTTATTCTCCGGTCTTCAGCTTCACGCAATCTTACTCTGTGCTTTTGCACCGTAATTCGCGTTAGGCACTTGTGCCACCAGTGTCCTCACTTGGCATCATCTCCAGAGCAACCACGAATCGAACATCGGGCTGCCGACATGAGACACAGGGCGAAACACCGTACAAATTCGCCACCCCTTCACCTCTGAATTATTATTTAAAAAAGTAAGTTTTATTGAATAATTTTTCTTTTCCTCCTTTTTGTCTTGTTTCTTATTTAAATCAAAACTTTCCGAAGAATGTTTCATTCTTTTAAATCATCAACCCGTTTCGGTAATAAGTCTTAGAAAATTTTAAATCCTGATCTTAATCTAACACATATGCGAGCGACCAATTTTATATTTCTGACCATTCTTAACATATACACTTATTTACTTATACATATTGATTTTGATTTTATGTTTTATCCTTTAATCAAATATATTTTTATATTGTATCACCCAGTCAGAATCTAAATTTAACAGTAAAATCATTCCATTGCATTTCTGACTGATGTCCTCCGTATTAATGTAACACCCGCGAACTAAAACACATACATACACATGTACACTCACCGAGAAATTATAATCAACAATATTTTATTTTAAATTTTTATATAATCATGTATATCCACCATTTACTTTAAAAATGAATAAATTTACATTTTGTTAATTTAAAATCAAAATAACTCTTTATTAAACCCCCACTCATTTCTCCAGTCGAAAGATCGCACTTGGTCCCATCCCGCGTAAAAGAGATTAAATTCTCTTACCGAAAAGGGACCACCGAACGAACGTCTGAATAACCAGCGTAACAGCGACTCAGTCGTTTACCTGCTTTCCAAACCTGTCAGTTCGTTCGACCCGATTCCAAACGCCACGAGACGTTTAATTTCGGGAAAATAAAGAATAGTTGTTGCGCCCTTCCGTCGACTCATCCTTCCCCGAGTCTGGACGTAACATAATATTTATATTATAATTTGATACAACGAATGCATACGTGTTAGTTCAACGTCGTCATTGGTTTTCATAGAAAAAAGTGAGTATTTATTAACCAAAAGTTTTATAATTGATGATATGTAAGATACATCGTGATTGGTTATAAAAAGAAATTTTGGAAAGTAGCGCTGGAAAAGATCTCATGATTGATGTACTAAACAAATTTCAAAAAATGATATACGTAAGAAAACATCGATACAATTAGTACATTTGCATTATCCAGAATATCGATAAAATCACTATTCATAGCTAAGTCGCCAAGGATTATGCAAAAGTTGACTGAGCGCAAGTATTAACAAAAAAAAAAAAAAAAAAAAAAAAATTATTATGTCAAAAACGATATTGTGTTTTACTGAAAGTGTTAATGTTAGCGAGAGCGGATATCTTGTCAAACTATTCGGATTCAGACTTCACACGGGTAAGAGACTGCTTTGTTGAATATAATTAAATGTTATTATAGCTAATAGTTCATTTGAGTAACTAAAACTGTTTGTGATAATAAAATATATGGACTTTATAATAATAAAATAGAACTATATAACACAAAACATTAGTAGAATATGTGTGATGTTATGGAAAAAAAAGATGTATAAATCTTGGAAATTTTGTTTATAAATGGATGTTATGTAGTACAAAATTGAGCTTGATTAAGATGTATTAAAACTTGACTGTATTATCTCTTTTTCTTTGTATCTCTCTCTTTGTTATTTTTAAAAATAAGTGTTTTTGGAACATCAATATGATTTTTTGTTTCTTCTCCGTGTTCTTATATTAATATATGCATATAGTGACATTTAAACTGATTTTTCTTCAATTCCTAAGACTTCTTTATTTTTGTAAATATTTATTACCATTTATTAGTATAATAAGATTTGTACTAAATTAGTTTTTATTTAACAAAATTAATTTAGAAAGTCAGCATCCATTTTTATGTTAAAGATCGATATATACGTGTATAACAGAACAGAGATACTAAATATCGGAACAATGTCGAGTATCAGTATAATGGAGAATTTCAAGTTGTATCAATTAATTCTAACAATAAAGCCAATAGTTACAGAAATCAAAAATCTATGCAACCAGCCAATTTTTTTGCTACGTCTTCGACTTTAGATATAAATTTAACTGTACATATATTCGTTACATAGCTATATGCATACGATCTTACCTAGGTAATGTACATAGATTAATTATAACATCATATATTCCACAATTTGTTTGCGTTAAAAAATGTAGCAATAACCGAAAAGAAATAGTATAAGAATTTATATAAATTCTATATGACCATAAAAAGACAATATTTATAATATTTATATTTTTGAAGTACAAACATTATTGAAAAATTTTAATGGTATCAAATAAATTTTTAAAAAGGAAAGTTGTGCTAAAGTTCCTTGGAAAAATTAACTAACTCATCGTTAAAAAACTAAATTGTTAAACAAAATTGTTTCAACAATCAAAAAGAGGTACACTTTCATATATTATTTGCTAAGAGAAGCGGTTATGAGTTATAAATTCTTATTAACCCTCATTAATCTATTCTGCGTCACTTCGGGCTATCAACATACACATAAGACACACAAATTGATATAGTTGCATATGTATAACAGACCGTTTGGATTAACGAGCATCGAGCATTAAGCCACCATATATTGATTTACATTACATGCTCATTGGTCCAAACGGTCTTATTGACATCTATTTGTCGCAGCTATGTCAATTTGTGTACGATAGCCTTTTCTGTTTAATATAAGAATCATGTTTAATATGCAAGAAGATCTTGCATATAAAAAACAATAAAAACAATATTTTTAAAAAAATTTGAAAAACAATAAAAACAGAATTTTTTTTTAATGTAACTATACTGTATTTTTTAGATATGATATCAATCAGAAGAGGTATAAAGAAAAATATCTCGTCTATATGATTAAACAAACAAGAAATTTCATGGCAGATTTATTTATTACATATATTACTATTTACTTAATACATATATTATTTATCATTAAAAGTACCGGAAGTAGCCGTGTTTTTGGCCCAGCGGTGCTTACTTAATTCTTTTCGTATGTTATACTTTATCAAGGATATTCCAGTATCCGAGAAGAACGATTACCACATTTTACAAAACCTCAAATCTGGCCGGAGTCATTCTGATAGTGTGAGTGTGAGAAACATAATTGATGAGATTCCATTTACAAATATGTCTGTGACCCCAGAATCTATTGGTAAGTCGCAAAGAAATGCATAAATTATTAGCAAAAAAGTCTATGATAAAAAAGATTGTAAATATAATTTACATTTAAAAAGAAGTAAAAATAACATATAAAAAAAATATCTTTCAACACCGAGAAGAATATAAATTTCATTTTGCCGCAAAAAATGGAAAAAAAAATCCACAAATTATACGTGAAATTAATCAAGATTTAATATAAAGCAGCCAATTACATTATTTAATTTTATTTAATAATTTATTTTTTTTTTTTTGGACAATTGCAAATATTGTATTTCTGATTTCTTAATCAATAAGAAATTTACGAAAAACGCTTAATGCTTTATTGTTAGTTTTTGCTCTGGATTAACAATTACTTCCTTAAGTCTTAAAACACGCAAACTTTTTTATATGATTTTATTATCTTAAATCTCAACATTTGCTGTGCTAATTTCCATATTTTATAATTTACCCCTATTTTTTTCTCGCTTTTATTTTTACTTTAAACCTCCTCTTTTTTTTATTTGTTGTGATAATCAACTTAATGTTTTCGTATATAATTGTGACAATACGTATGATTGTAAAATTTCTAGAAAGCGTTTTGAAGAAACCGACATCCCCCAGAGCATTTGTCGAATTCGATAATGGATTCCTAATTGAAAAAGGCATTTTTGTGACATTCAGGTAAAAAATTTAAATTTTCAGTCTGTATTCTTTTAAATTTAACGACACATACATACAAAAATGATTAATGATACATACAAAAATGTTGATTCTGTTATAATGTTACCAAATATAAAAAAGCTAAAATCTAATTTTTTTACAGATGAAATCAACCTGAATTTACAGACGAAGTAATACAAGGATACACAGTGCAGTATTGGTTCGTCGAGAACCAAAAAGAGATTCAAATCTGTGACAACAAAAGTATCTCAGTTACAATATTGGAGTTCACGGAGCACAATCTAAAACTTAACACGACATATTGTTTTCAAGTACGAGCGTATACTAAACTTGGTGCTGGTCCTTACACAGATTTAATTGATGTATCGACTATGCACAAAAATCCAATACCGCAAATATTGATTGTAACAGTAAATGGAATCGATTTATGGGATCTGGATTCAAAAACCAATGTTATACTAGTTGAGCAATAAAATGTGATAGATGCCACTTATTCGATAGCGGAACATAAAATTTATTGGAGCAACAGAAAGAAAGAGCTAATGATATTGGAGATGAATGAAAACAATATTACAAAAATGGCTACTCTACAAAATATTGCGCTTTATCTCTGCATCGACTGAGTAGCAAGAAATCTGTACTGGATAAGTTTAAACGACTTTGGTAGTTATACTCACATAAAGCTCGACTTAACAAAGTGGGAAAATGGCATAGTAAAATATGATAAAATTTCAAAAAAAAGATCTTTTCATAATGATGGATATTTAACTACACTACCGTCCATAGGATATGTTAACTCTCATCCATTTGAAATAAATACAAAATATTTTCATTAAAGATTTGTGTACCGATTTGTAATTTTTCAATCATTTCATATGGCTTTGTAATTAAGATCAAAAGTTATAAAAAAATAATAAATTAACACAAATTTAATTATAAGAATTTTAAATATTCGCTATATATATAATTTTTTTTTTGCTATTGTTATAATAATGTTCTATAATAAGTAAAATAATGCATATATTTTTTAGAATTTTATATTTAAAAAATGTCACTGAGGATAATCAAAATCAGATAATACAATCAAATCTTGATAGAGATAACGCTCAAATCATTCAGAATTTATCTATTATATGCCCCTTCTCACTCGATATATTATATTTTCTTGATATGACAATTGACGATATAAATACTTAGAAGCCGCTAATTTATTGGCTATTGACAACACTCTTGTTTGTAACAGACATTAACGTTTCTATGTGCAATTTGATTTTGTAAACCAACAGAACTGGCTATGAAATATACTTTAGATCTTTAGCGATAGACAAAACAAACATTTACATTTCAAATTACAATTATGATATGTATGTTTTGGAAAAGAAGTATGTACTTTTCGAGAACATAGACGCATTCAAATGTATCCAAAAAATAGAAAAGTCTTATAGTCTTAAATTTTATGCTTTCGATAAATCTTTGCAATCCTATCCTCCGACGAGATGTCTGACACCTGACAAAAAAATTCACAACGTAGAAGAATCGACGTACACGGTAACGACAAACAGCATCATCATAAATCTTCCGGAACCGGTCCCTAAGAGTGGATGCAAAAAGTACAACTTACCTACCACCCTATATATCATCAACATCACAAGCTATTATTTAAATAATAAGCTTAACAAGTTCGATAATTTCATCGTGCAGACGTACGAGCGATATTATGAGATTCAGAATTTAAAGCCGTTTACAGAGTACAAATTATTGTTAATAATAAGCAATTATTATTTTGGTCAGTTATCGATGGACCCGTTATTGAGTTCAGAAGTGATGCTGAGAACTGAACCAAGCAAGCTCAGCGGACCGGGAAACGTGACAGTTTATGCTCTGACGCCTATGATAGCGGCAGTTTATTGGATGCCACCTGAGAAACTAAACTGCGTGCGCATGATCTACAAAGTATATTCGACGTCTATTCTCAACAATATGACACAAAAAAACGAGCTACTTATCAATAATACCGAACATAAGATAGACGGCAAATTATTCACGATAATCGAACCGTTGATATCAGGAGAAAGATACAATGTGATATGTACGCATGTATCCAGTCAACTTTAGCAATTATTATAGTGACAGTTTGAGCAAAATTTTGGACATGTATTCGGAACCAAACAATATAACTTTAAACGGGATTAGCATAAACGATATGAATATCTTGTGGATTCCTAGCCTTAGTTTCATCGATTACCAATTGGAATATAAAAATGTTGAGATGGAGGAGTGGCAAACTGTAGACGACTTTGTGCAGAATAAAAGAGGGAAATTAATGTACTATATAAAAAACTTACTACCAGGAACTCGATACGAGTTTCGTTTGATACTGCAATATCCCAGGTATGAGAAAAACTTTATATAGCTATCTGATAGAAGATTTATTTTTTCAACACTGACAAGTAAGCAAAAAAAGATATTATAACATTATGTTTGTTTCAAATATAAAAATGCTCACAAAATTTAAAAATTTAGTAATTTTTAATAATTAAATTTTAAGTAGAAAAAATTTTTAAATAAAATGAAGATATTAAGAGTACATTTTTGCGTAACAAAGATGATATTTCGAGCACTCCTGGAATATCAGTTATGGAATATCACCTATCCATAAGCCTTGTCGCTATAATTACTGCAATCTGTTTTGCTACTTTTATTACTGTAAGTATGCTTGATACGCATTTAGTTATTTAATTTCAGAAAGAGAGAGATTATATCTAATGTATTATAGTATATAGAGATTCTCTAAGAAAAGTTAATTTACTTATTGAAAAGACAATGTAAATTTTGCAATTCGTATTATTAGATAAGCATTTTGTAATTTTATAACAATGTACCGACAACGCAAGAAAAGTAACGAGCAAGTTTTGCCCCCGATAATAACTGACTTAGAGACTTTACATAAGATACCTAACGGTAACGTTCAACTTAATACATTATACAGTCCTATATTGGAATGTAATTCGGATAAATATGTACTGACCGAAATCAAACGTGAAGAAATCAAACTAGAAAAACGTTTAGGCAGCGGCGCATTTGAAATAGTAAAAATTAATTTGTTCCATGCAATGTTATACGCTATTACTTTTTTAGAACAGAAATTGAAACAGATACGCATTTTTTTGAATAACTTTTATAAAAGATTATAAGTATCGCAAAATTTTTGTGAAATAACGTACACGTGTACTCTACTATGTATTCTTTGTTAAGTTATTTAATACAAAATGAAATATATAATGTCACTTGACATTAAACTATATATTTTTTAATGAAATATAAATCTAAATTTATTTCAAATATTTCGCAGGTGTTTCAAAAAAAAGTAAAAAGTTTAGAAAGACCGGGTATAGAGACATCCGCTGCCATAAAAATGCTTCGAGAAAATGCTTCCTCGCAAGAGAAGAAGAAGTTTTTAGATGAGGCCAGGCTTATGAATCGCTTCCGAAACAAACATGTGCTAAGATTGCTGACCGTCTGCTTAGACGAAAATTCTCCATTAATTGTGTTGGAATTAATGGAAATTGGTGATCTGCTACAATATTTGAGAGATAGTCGAAAATTGCGTCAGATTCGCACGCTCTGCGTCTGCAAGATTTGTTCGCTATGTGCGAAGATGTTGCGCGAGGCTGTTGCTATCTGGAAAATCTGCATTTCGTTCATAGAGATCTCGCATGTCGAAATTGCTTAGTATCCGCGAGAAATCGCGGAAACCGTGTCATTAAAATTGGCGATTTTGGACTAGCTAGAGATGTTTACAAGGATGATTATTATCGCATGGTAAATACAATTATCATAAAAAAATAAAAATGTTTTTAAATGTTTGTTCGAAATGTTGTGTTCATTTTTTGTTGTAATAATATAGTATATTTTTTTACTTTGAAGAGATTGATAGAATTTAAGAAAAATAGATTATTTCTATTTATATAAAGCAAGAGATAAGTAAACGCAAGAGATAAGTAAAAAATATTATATCTTTGTGCTAAAGTAAAATACTTTTACTTTAGCACAAAGATTCTAAAAATGGGCAACTTGAACCACAAAATTAATTTTGTTAAAATTACATATTTTAGGAAAGACAAGGTCTTCTTCCTGTTCGCTGGATGGCACCGGAATCTTTGGTGGTCGGAATATTTACTTCCCAGTGCGATGTTTGGTCATTCGGGGTTCTAATGTGGGAAATTACATCGTTGGGTGAGCATCCCTACACTGGCAGGACTAATCTGGAAGTAACAGATTATGTACGCGCTGGAGGCAGATTGCCGACGCCTCTCAATTGTCCACCGACTTTGTACGAGTTGATGCTGCGTTGCTGGAGTCCAGCGAATAATAAACCAAACTTCAAACTTTGTCTTGAAAATATTATAGCTTTAAGAAATAACATAGAAGATACCTTACTAAATCCAATAGATATTATCTAGCTGATAAAATTACATTAATTAATGACGTTACTTTCCAAATGATCAAATAAAATGCTCAAATACGCAGAAATAATAATTTTAAATAACTAATATTTTGCCGTTTTTAAGTTTTATCTTAATATTAGATTAGTAGATAAAGATAAGAAAGATAATTTTCAATCTTACTTTGCGAAAAATTTTGATGATTAAAAATCACAACATTTATTCTTACAACCTTAAGAGGATCCCAAAAGGTTTGTTTTACCGATAAAAACGTTATTATGCAAAAACATTTTGTTGATTATAGATATCAAAAAATCCTTTTCCACAATTAAAGTATACATAATAACGGAGTGCGGAGTTTAACATTTCATATGAAAAGTGAAAAAAAATTATAAAATTACAGTTTTGTTATCGGCCCGTGCCGTCAACATTTACTTAATATAAAAGATTTGTAATCTGCACGTGCCTAATCAGTAAACTCCGCACTCGGCATTTCATCAAAGATAAGTGAACTTAGAGAAGTGAGTTTAAAAGCTTTATAAAAAAGATTTCGCAAAATAAAATTTTCGTGCATATGTGTGTGTGCGAGATGGAGGCTCAAGAGTGAAACAGAGCAGTAGATTAATTGCGTGATGTCGCGATAGACAGAGCTGCAATCGTACATGACAAAGACAGACATAATCGTACTATCTTCGTCTCTTTCATGTGTGAATATAAGAGTAATATACATGTACGCACTAACGTTATTGCAGTATCTTTTTTCTCTCGATCATACGCTCTGTCTCTTTCTAATCGCTCGCTCGCTATGTACTACGTATCGCTTAGCTTCATGCTCCTCGCATATTCACTATTCACTTACGCGTTCACTCGCGCTTCTCTCTCTCTCTCTCTCTCTCTCTCTCTCTCTCTCTCTCTCTCTCTGCTCGTTCATTATTGTATTCTTTTATTCCCATTATTATATTCTTTTATTTGCTCAACTTTTATTCTTTCTGTTCTCGTCTCCTTACATAAAAATAAATAAATTTATTTATTTATTTTTATTTCATACAGCATAAATGAGATATACAATACGTTATTTTCTTTTTTTATTTCACTATAATTAATACAATACATAATTACATTACACTATAGTTAATACAATACATAATTACGTTTCACTATAGTTAAATACAACACATGCACATACAAAAATACATACGCACACGCACACATACATAATACTTTTTTTATTTATAAAATATACAATATCTTATTTATGCTTTATAAAATAAAGATGAATAAATTAATTTATTATCATATAGGAAAACAAAAATAGAAAGAATAAAAGTCGAACAAATAAAAGCTTATAATAATGGGAATGAAAGAATACAATAAAGAACAAGCAGAGAAAAAGAGAGAGAGAACGAATGAGGAGCAAGCGAGATAGCTAATATGAAAGACTTCCGAAGTTTCGCTCGCGAGGCTCGCTTTATCTATAATCTCTCGCGTTATATATCGTTACTGTAAAATTTTTGTTTTTCGCGCTTATTGATCCGAAAATAATTACAATGGATTAATGATATTTTACCAATTAAAATGATACGAAACACGAAATCGGATAATTTTTAATCAATTATGTAATTAAAATTATGATTACTTATTTCATTAAAAATAATCCGATTTATGTCATATTTAGTGTCATTTTAATCGCAAAAATGTGATTAATCCAGTACAATTATTTTCAGATATATAAAATGCGAAATATATAACTTTTATTTTCTATAGTAAGGTGACATATACATGTCAAAGATTACAGATAAAGGGAGATTGGCGAGCGAGACTTCGGAACTCTTTCATGTTTGTCATCTCGCTTGCTCCTTTATTCTTTCTTGCTCTCGCTTTTGTCGATTCTTCAGCATCGGGGATCTTTCCTTATGTACAAAATATAAACATTTTATAAAATAAAAACTGAAACTTACGTTTTGGATGTTATTAGTATGAATATAATTATAATGGATTAATGAGATCCTTGCGAAATGATTCTTGCGAAAATGATACTGAATACGACATAAATCGTATAATTTTTAATGAAATAAGTAATTGTTATGCCTCCGGAGAGGCACGGTAGTTAGGATCGTTTGCCGGAAGGAATTTGGGAATTCGGGCTCCGCCCGAGTAGTTCACTGAATTTATTATAATTAAGAAATGACACTTTCGTATTCTGAATAAATGTATTTATATCTATTTTATTCGTACTTGGTTTAATTACAAAGTCTCCGCACGTCTCTCGCGTCGCGTATCGCGATATCGGATATCTTGGCGTGCGCGTGTCTGGAGTTGAGTTTCGGTCGCGAAACTCACTTCTCGATCTTATGTATTTATTTCTGCCGACTGCGTGGCGTTAATTTAATAGTTTCCCGTAAAGCGTTATTGACTGCCCGCGTAATATTAATTAATGATAAAGACTGCCCGCCGATCGTTAGCGATGGGTCTTTTTATTATCTCCCCTTGGTTTCCCGGGAGGGGATCGGTTAGCGACAAGACCATGTGTCGTGTCGCTCGATTTTGGCGGCAAGATCCGGATGCAAGCTAAGGAGTTCTAAGGGACTTCTTTGCTTGCATTTTCGCTTTTAGGTAGGATCTCTACGTTTGCATTTTCGCAACGCATTAATTCCGCTTGCCTTGATTTCCGCGTTTTCGTAATGAGTGATTGCGCGGTCGCTCGGGCTTCGCGCGTGGCTCGCGTTGTCAGCGCTTCGCTCGGTCAACGTTCGTAACGTGATCTGTATTCGCGTTACACGTTGAGCAATGTCTTATCGTATAAAATAATATATCTCTAAAATAATATGTATCTAGTAATTCGTATATAGCCTTTTCGGGCTATAACATAATCATAATTACATATAATACATAATTGATTAAAAATAATCCAATTTATGTCATGTTTGGTATCATTTTAATTGCAAGAAACTCATTAATCCATTATATTTATATTCATACTAATAAAATCCAAAATGTAAGTTTCAGTTTTTATTTTGTAAAATGTTTATATTTTGTACATAAGGAAAGATCCCCGATGCTATAGAATCGTTATTGTATTCTTTTATTACTATTATTATATTCTTTTATTTGCTCAACTTTTATTATTTCTATTCTCGTCTCCTTACATGAAAATAAATAAATTTATTTATTTATTTATATTTTATAAAGCATAAATGAGATACACAACAATAAGTTATTTTCTTTTTCTATTTAACTATAATTAAATACAACGCATGTACATACAAAAATACACATAATTAAATACTTTTTCTATTTATAAGATACACAATATCTCATTTATACTCTATAAAATAAAGATGAATAAATTAATGATTAAATTAATAATTATTATTATGTAGGAAGACGAGAATAAAAAGAATAAAAGTCGAATAAATAAGAGAATATAATAATGGGAAAGAAAGAATACAATAAAGAACGAACAGAGAAAGAGAAAGAGAGAGAGAGAGAGAGAGCAGCGTGAATGAACGTGTAAACGAATATGCGATGAGCATGATAAATATATATATATATATATATATATATATATATATATATATATATAAGAATATATATATATATATATATATATATATATATATATATATATACAGGGTGCGGCATTTATAGTGACGCGGGCATATTTTTCGGAAACGAAGTAAGATATCAAAAAATGTTTCAGACAAAAGTTGCATGGTTTCGAGGGGGCCACATGATAAAAATATGGATTTGACCTTAAGTGGTCTTTTCAAGGTGAGGTCAATGTGGTCGATGTTTTCTTAAATGGAACTCCCCATTTTTTATTACATATTCTTATAGCTTATCCCGAGAGCTTTCCAAAACACTATAATAAAGTATTTTTTTATTAAGTACTTTTTGAGTTATTTTATATTTTAATCTGACATATTTTGATATAAAAAATAAAATATCTCGTAAAATATTTAGTTTTCGATAATCTTACCGTAATACTTTTATGTACAGAATAATGAGACAAATCAATTAGTGTAAAGAAAAAAACAAATAATTGTTATAAAAAATACATTGTAAATAATTACATACTTTTTCTTAAAAACAATTATTTTTTTTTTTTACTAATTATATATATATATATATATATATATATATATACATATAATCTTTATGACAATTTATTATTATGTTTAGTTATATTTAGTAATTTATAAATGAGAAAAGAAAATTTGATATATTTTATCCTCTTATGTTACCAAACATTTGCATATTTATATAAGCTTGCCTATATTTATAGAAAATAAGCTTTTTTCAAAACAAAAATTTAGAAATTTAATTTTTGTCGTAAAATATTTATAAATAATGGTTTTATGTATCGAATTAATTTTAATCAATATGAAAATAATTTTTTTTATTTGGTTAGAGAATATTTGTTTATAAAGATGCGCATTTGTTTTTATTATTACGCGATATTTGTAGCATGCATGTATGTAAGTATATATGTATGTATCGGGGAATAAGTCGACTGTACCATGCACACACATATGCAGGCAGGCACACACGATCATATCAGTGCGCAGCAGATACTCAGTCTCAGTCACGCGTGTTGTGTACATACGCGTAACAAGAGATTACCGCAAAAGTACGCTCAACTGTTATAACGCGTTATAACGCGTTGAATTTAAAAAAACGAGTGTTGTGTTTTTGTAGTGTGGTTTTAATAGTGTGTCCACATAATGGGACAAAAATATTCGAAAATTTTCGAGAGATGCTTGCCCCTCTTTGCCCGCAGACTTTTTTTAAAAAGAATAAGGGTCAAAAGATTAGTATATTTTTATACCATAATTTTAGAAGGAATTGTTTTAATGTATACTATATACTAATATGTTGCTAGATATTATTTAATTTTATTTCCGTGCAGTCTACACAAAAATATAAATATGATAATGTAATATTATATAAAAATATAATATTCCAAATTTTTTTTTTTAGTTGTATCTTTAAAACAATTCCTAAATAGAAAACAACATAAAGACTCTTGTATAAAAAATTATAACATAAAATTGATCTTCAAATAGAATTTAGAATGACTACTCTATACACATAAACATACACATTATATATGATGCACATAGTATTTAATACTCATATAGTATTTTTGTTATAAATAAATGGACAGATATGGGCAAAAAAAGAAAGAGGAAGAGAGAGAGAGAGAGAGAGAGAGAGAGAGAGAGAATAGGCATGAGTAAGCGAGAGAATGACTGTAAAACGATATATCGATTGATAATTCACATCAGTCACTAAACATTAGTGAGCATAAAGTATTGCTACGGAGAAAGATATAACTATCTCCTTTTTTTTCTTACTTTTGGCACTTGTACACACTTGCTCAGTTACACTCATATCTTCTTTCTCTCTTTGCCCATTGTTCTCTGTCCATCTCTTTCTTATCCGAGCATACTATATGTGTGTTATATATTATCTGTGTGTATATGTTTGTGTATATGTAATAGTAACTTTAAATTTATTACAATATCATTAATCTCTTGCTTATTTGTATATTTCACTGAAAATTGATTATATTAATTTTGCAATAGTAGTTGTGTCACAGTAGTTAGTTAGCCAGAGGCGATCAATTCGTGAGCTGGTTGTTGAAATAAATATTTCCCACCAAATGCGTTTTGCATGTGCGCTTTGGTTGAAGAATATATCCCAGAAGCGATCAATTCGTGAACTGGTTGTCGAACGAAATATTTCCCACCAAAAACGTTTTGCATGTACGCTTTGGTTGAAGAATGTATCCCAGAAGCGATCAATTCGTGAATTGGTTGTCGAAAAAAATATTTCCCACCAAATGCGTTTTGCATGTGCGCTTTGGTTGAAGAATATATCCCAGAAGCGATCAATTCGTGAACTGGTTGCCGAACGAAATATTTCCCACCAAAAACGTTTTGCATGTGCGCTCTGGTTATTAAAAAAATATTTTATCCCAGAGGCGATTTTTAATCGTGAACTGGTTGTTTTAAGAAATATTTCACATTAGATGCGATTTGAATGTGTGCTCTGGTTATTAAAAAAATAACATTTTGTCCCAGAGGTGATTTTTATTCGTGTGCTGGTTGTTTTAAAAAATATTTTATTCCAGAAGCGGTTTGCATGTGCGCTCTGGTTATTAAAAAAATATTTTATCCCAGAGGCGATTTTTATTCGTGTGCTGGTTGTTTTAAAAAATATTTTATTCCAGAAGCGGTTTTGCATGTGCGCTCTGGTTATTAAAAAAATATTTTATCCCAGAGGCGATTTTTAATCGTGAGCTGGTTGTTTTAAGAAATATTTAACAATAGATGCGATTTGAATGTGTGCTTTGGTTATTAAAAAAATAACAATTTGTCCCAGAGGCGATTTTTATTCTTGTGGGTGTTGGTTTAAAAAATATTTTTTTTTCCAGAAGCGGTTTTGCATGTGCGCTCTGGTTATTAAAAAAATATTTTATCCCAGAGGCGATTTTTATTCGTGTGCTGGTTACTTTAAAAAATATTTCATATCATATGCGGTTTGTGCATGAATATTCTGGTTATTAAAAAACAGTTATTCCAGAAGAAATTTAAAGAAACTTCCGTTTTTGAAAGACTAAGTGTGCAATATCTGGTATTCCTTTATATGATTGCAACCAATCATATATGTATAGTAATAAAAGCTTACAAATTATTGGAAGGAATTATTATTGTGATTACTGACGATGTATTTTTTCTTTTTTTGATGGCACCAAATTTCGCGTATATAATAGTCTATCAGGCTGTGTATATACAAGTTGGTAGCTAAAGAGAAAAAATATATACATCTTCGTTATTAGGAGGCAATCCTTATGAGAAAAAATACTCCAAGGATGTAAAGAGTATGAGGAAACGGTCTTGTAATATTATAGCAAGCAATAAACTGCTGCCTTTTTTAAAATGATAAGAAATTATGATTTAAAAAAATCTATCCTGATACTCGTAACAATATTGGCCAGAAAAAAGATGCCTCAATCTCGCTTGCAAATTATAATCGCAGATATGAAAATAATAAATAAAATATTTTGGTTGCGTTCTCACGAAAATGGGCAATGGAGGAGCCCTTTCTATATTATAAATATCCAAAATATTGTAACAATCATAAAATTTTGTTGCAATGTTTTGCGGACAAGAAAATTTATGTGTTTGTATTTATAAATATTTATATTAATGTTTATATAAATATAAATTTTAATATGTGCATACTTATGTCATAAGAATATATAAACATTCACATTTATAGTGAAGAAGTTTATATATTACTCATTAGTCCTCAATCATATCGATTATACCGATATACTGTCGATGATAAAGATTTATCATCGTATTCAAAATTATATGTATAATATATTTACATCCATATATAATATATTTTAGTTCAATTTTCTCGAACTGTACTGCATAAATTGTAACCCAGCAAACCAAGATATGATTGTTATACACATATAACATGTACATGATAAGTGCACATGTTACATCTATGTTATATAGCAGATATATTCGATGTTTGCTGGGTATATGTATCACATACATATATATATATATATATATATATATATATGTTACATCTATATGATGTATATATGTATATATCTACATTATGATAAAATCAAAAGAGATAATATGAGCAATATTATAGATTTGTATTCAAAATATGTACGCGACACAAGCAGATATCTGTGTAAAGTCGTTGCTTCTACGAGACGATAAAACAGAAATAGAGTAGAAACCCAACATATTTTCTGTCTCTACATATTTAACACAATGCGAAAAGCTTGTATTTTATTGCTCTTTCCAAAGTATGCACATATCCTTGACAATTACTCTACATAATGATATCGGTAATGTAACTATAAAGCGTTGGTAATATACCGACACTTTTAGTTACGTTTAGATGAGGGCGCTAACCCGTCGGAGTTCGCCCGTCGCTCCGGCATCCTCTTAAGAGGACTAGGGAGGTTTGAAATTTCAAAAATTGGCTTGCGTTTAATTGTTTATAACAAGACCGCGAATAAATATAAAACTTTTCTTTTTAGAGGTATTTATTATAACATTATAAAATAAAAAAATTTCTCGAGATTTATTGCCAGGTCAATAATATCGGCGCTCCAACGTAAAGAGGCAAAAATATGTCAAATCCGATTTTACCACGATTCCAGTCGAATGGATGAAGATTTTGGGAAATCCCAGGAATATTTCTTCTTTTTAGGTTACCCTCTATTGATTATACCTGAAAAATTGAAAATGAAAATAAAATTAACAAAATGGCGTCCAAATAACGAAAAATTTGGAAAAAAAAATCGAGTTATTTGTTATTATAAAATTGTAAAAACATTTTTTTTCAATCAGATGTCAGGTATAATTAATGCGTCATAGTGTTTTACAACTCCTGTATAAATTTCAAGTTGATATCTCCAGCGGTTTTTGAGATATCGTGGCAAAATCACCAAACAATGTAGTTTCGAGAAAATCGCGTTCAAAGTTTCGGTACAATATTTATGTTAGAATAGTCGTACTTGCGCGATTTAAAAATTTCCTGCACTATAGAATGCAGTTTCCAAAGTACGTTCAGCTTCAGTAGCAGCCGCAGAACGTCTGTTTTTTCTTGTCGTGCCTGCTTTGTACTGCTGAGCTCCTTTTTATCCGCGCCTGCCAAGCGAATACTGTCTTGCTCGCTGGACATCTCGAAAGCACGCGGGCCCACTTGTAAATCTAATCCACTCATTATGTCCAGCAGACGAATGTAGCCATCATTGAAGATTACAACTGCAGTATATGTAGCAATCTGTACGATTTCAATGCCGCTGAAAGATTCTTTTGTGGCTATTTTCCACACGACCGAATGGAAACTTTCGTTGGCGTTTTGTGTAAAGTGGCCCACGCATCTTTCCAATAATTCTTCGTCAGATAATGCTTTATATACTGGCTTTATCGCTTGTTGTACATCGACATAAAGTGCTGGCTTGTGTTTATACTCTGCCAATGTGCCAGCCACTTTAGCTCTTTGCCATGTACACCAGCTATCTGGTCCAGAGGGGCAGTGGTCATGTTGAGGCACATCATCCGTAGAACATTTATGATGGAATGTCGTCCATATAGCATTCTTCATGCTTTCAACAGTATCATTACTTCTGATGGCGTTGCCGTAGTGTAGTGTCAATTCTTTTATAAGAACATCTGTTAATTTGCCTTTACCAGTAAGGCCTTTCCCCGCTTTTTTTACATTACGTAACCTGGTACCCATACGTTTTTTTTTCACGTGACCAACGCACTCTCCCTTGAATAATTGAAAGTCAGGCCCATAAGGTTGCATATTTTGTACAGCTGAGAATGTTTTCGCATCTCCGTCGCCAACATATTGCTTGTATTTGATACCGTATTTCTCTTCTGATCGTTGAAATATTTCGCATGTGGCATCGACTTCCATTTTGCCAGCGCTTCCTTCATGATTCTGCGCACATGTTTCTTCATGTTCCTCCAGCCATTCAAAATATTCTGGTGTACCACTACGACGCTCCCATATCTTGCATGCCGTACAATACGAGGACTTTATATTGACATCAAGCACTTTTCCTGTGAAGTTTCCGATGACAGCAACAATGCCGTGTAAAGACTGAAACCCTCGTTTTCTCCAGCTACCGTCACCCGAAATTATGTTGCTGTCTGCGTCACCAGTCAATTCGACTTCTTTATTCACCGCTCTTATCATTGACAATTGAGCTATCGCTGAAGCTCCTTGCTGAATAGATTTCACTATTCTGTCGTATGACTTACGAGTAAGAAAAACGTGGCAGATCTATTAAACCGCAAAACTTTACGAGTTCTGAGAAACCGATGCCCAACATTCTCATTGAAAATGCAATGCGCGTATTCAAATCGTAGGTATGGTGACTTATTTTTGGGCACGAATCTATGTAGCGGGGTTCACACTTATGGCACTTCAATTTAATTTGGAAGGCTAATCCTACATGTCCGACTGTACTAAATTCCACATCTCCTTTGCAAACTTTGCACCGAACGTACTCGCTTAGCACACCAAAAACACTCATAATGTTTATGATTTCATACGCAATATTAAGATTTCCACACGCGCTTTTATTGCGATCTGAACTCAATTTTCGCTTCGACGCGGTGGATGGCTTCGGATTATCGTTCAATTTCTCGAAATTTTTATTCACTCTTTGATTACCTTGGAAGCGTTTCTTTCGCGGTCGCCCTGGACGAACATACGGCGCCGAACTTTTCTTTCCGCTCTCTGACGAAAACATTTTTGTACTAAAACCGATCACACTGCGACACACTTTCAATACATTAGCACAGCACGAGCATCAGTGCAATATTGAATTCCGGTCTGTGTTGCCAGAAACGGGTCCCGGCTCACACGCACACAATCAGAGAACCTCGTACGTGTACTGCGCAGAGTACACGTCGGGACCCGTTTCTGGCAAATTCCGGTACTTTGGTTGAAAGCCTATGGTACAGAGACCACCTGTGTTCGGCCGGCCGCGCGCCACATTATGTTTTATGATCCCCTGACCACAATTTTGTGAATTTTTCGAAAATTCAAACGGGAAGATATTCTTAAAGGACTGCACTATCGAAATATGCAAAAAACCAGAAATCAATTTTTTCGAAATTTCAAACCTCCCTAGTCCCCTTAAGGGGATCCCAAAGGGTCTGTTTTACCGATGAAAACTTTATTTTGCAAAACCTTTTTGTTGATTATAGATATCAAAAAATCCTTTTC
>CAJQTV010001139.1:0-31029 GCA_907163055.1 Formica aquilonia x Formica polyctena | reverse complement strand
CAGCACAAGCATATAGTAATATATTTTAATTTTGATTATAGTATTTTTTTTTAAAAGAACGTAACATTTATCACTTTTATAAAAGTACTTGATTTGTTTAATCTGTCTTGTAGATATGTAGCATACACATCATTTTTACACTAATTGCTTGTGCTGTGTATACCTGACTAGTCTGTCTCGTAGATATGTAGAATACATACATCATAAATTATATTATAATTTATATATTATAACTCATATTATAACTTTATATATAATTAGCAAGGTTTATTCTAATCTTAAATATTTAAAAAAAGAAACGTTACATTTATCAGTTTCATATCAATAAAATTAAGATCTTAAATATTAAAAAAAGAAACATAACATCTATCACTTTTTAATTTATATTTAAATTACAATATAAGTTATAATATAACATAAATTATATAAGTTATGATGTGTGTATTCTATATATTTACGAGACAGATTAGTTAGGTAATTTATAGTATAGCACAAGCGTATAGTATCAATCAAAGAAATGAAAGAGTTGCTTTTATAATTCAGAAATATAATAGATGTATTCATTTAATCTGATTGCAGAAATAAGATAATATATAACACACAGTAAAAAAAGAAATGATATAATTGCTAAAAAATTACCTTTTTTAAAAAAAAGTGAAAAAAAGGCGCCAAGTGCACGCGCACAAGCGCCTTTCGCTATAAAAATACTCTTATACAAAATAGTGTTATTTCAATTTGTTGTGAAAAATTCTTATTCAAAATAGTGTTATTTTAATACAAAAACACTGTCATATCCAAACTAAAAAACTGTTTTACAAAATAGTTGTTTTAATATTCTACAAAAATAGTGATATAAAAATATTGCGCCAATTAATAAACATTTATTTTACGAAATTCATTTATTATTATTTCTAATATTAAAAATTGCAATGTGATCAAAATAGTGGAATATATTTAAGTGAAAAAAATTTTTAATTCAAAAGACAAAATTAAGTATAAAATAACTTTTCAATTAGAGAAAAACTTGGCGCTGTTAAATTCAAAATATAAATAACACGTTAATTAGATTAGCATATATTCAATTTAGCAGCGTCAAGTTTTTCTCTAATTGAATAGTTATTTTATACTTAAATTTGTCTTTTGAAATAAAAATTTTTTTCACTTAAATATATTCCACTATTTTGATCACATTGCAATTTTTAATATTAGAAATAATAATAAATGAATTTTGTAAAATAAATTTTTATTAATTGGCGCAATATTTTTATATCACTATTTTTGTAGAATATTAAAACAACTATTTTGTAAAACAGTTTTTTAGTTTGGATATGACAATGTTTTTGTATCAAAATAACACTATTTTGTATAAGAATTTTTCACAACAAATTGAAATAACACTATTTTGTATAAGAGTATTTTTATAGCGAAAGACGCTTGTGCGCGTGCACTTGGCACCTTTTTTCACTTTTTTTAAAAATCATATATACAAGAAAGATTTTAAATATAAGTTTGGCGATTTATTTCAAATATTCTGTAAATGATAAAATATATAAATATTTAATATTATATATTATTACTAAATTATACTTCAAGAATATATTAGGTGATTTTTAATTAACTATATAAATTAATTTTTATGATTATTTCAACTTTGATTATTTTAATTACTAATTAATATATGGAATATTTACATAACAATATTTCTACTATATTAAATATGATAATTATATTATTTAAAATTTAATTGACCTTTGATATCAAAGTTAATATTCATATACATGGTGGATATGCACAACACACAACACGCGACAAGCTTCATCTTGCGTCATAAGTGTGAAAGGAAAACGATGTATAAATATACAATAATATACACTATAAAAATTATGTTCTGCAATTACACTATTTATTTATAAAAAAACTTATTTCGAGAAAGCATTTACAATATGAAATGCAATATGAGATTTTAAAATAGTAGATACTGCGTGTATGAATATTATATGCAATAACTTTAATATTAAAAACTGACATACAGAGTTTGTAATTTAATAGTAACAGTGTTACATATTTTTTTTGTTTATTTATTCACATTAATTAAAAATGTATATATATATATTTAAATTTATTTCTTTATTTATTTGATTTTTCACATTTACTTTTTTATATTTTTAAATATTATGCGGATTGTAGATTAAGTTGTAGTTCCATCTTTATCTTATTTTTAACTAATTTTTATAATATTTTTTTAATACATTTTTAATATTTTAAACACTAAATATTTTATAATATACATATATAATATATTTAAATGTAATTAACATATTTTAATATAATAACTGTTTCAATATTTTATTTTAAAGAACGGGAAACCTATTTTTATGCTCGACAAAGGTCGCTTATTTTTTGTAGTATACTACTTTAACATATATATATAAGTTAGAAAAAAAAATCTTGGAAAAAGTCATGAAAAAAATAGCTCGTCCTCTAAATATTAATTACGAGAAATCTTCGTTGGAATCGTTAATTTTGATTTGTTTTCATTATATATTCTTTTTGTTAAAAGTTTTGATCCCTGGAGACACTCTGAAAAAGATAATCTTCTGCTTTCTTCAGGAATTTTTATGTCACTTAATTTTTCCACATCTAGAAAATATATATCATCTGTAAAATCAATTAAAAATATTATTATTAATAAAAAAATTATGGTAAAAGTGCATAATAACGGACTCAGCCTCAATGACCTTGATCTTGACATATGTTGTCAAGGTCACTGTCCTGAGCATCTTCCAAAATGTTTTAAGCGTCGCTCGTTGTTTATTAAAAAGTTATTAACAAAAAAAGTTTACTAAATAAAACGTAAATGGGTAAATGTTTACCTTTAAACACCCTATCCCATATGACTTCCGGTTGACCTTGATGTCGACCTTGACCTCTAACAAGGTCAAGGTCATTGACCTTTCCCGTCACAAGGTTAGTAAAAAGTTCTGACTACTTAAACAAGATTTATAATTATATGATTTCACATGAATTTGCAACTTTCTGCACGATGCAAGGTCTAGTTTTAAATCAGAAATAGGTTTGGGTTAGGTTATATCTTCTGGAAATGGAGCCCCCCTGTAGGGGGGGGGGGCGGAACCCACTGCGTTCACGCATACACTTTCCCATCCACACAACAATCGTGGGATGGACTTCGCTTCGCGTTGTAAAATATATGCGTGGACACAGTAGGTCCCGCCCCCCTACGAGGGGGCTCCACTTCCGAAAGATATAACCTAACCCAAACCTATTCCTGATTTAAAACTAAAATTTGGTTTGGGTTAAGCTATATCTTTCGGAAGTGTAGCCCCCCATAGGGGGGGGGGGCGGAACCCACTGCGTCCACGTATATACTTTACAACGCAAAGCGAAGTCTACCCTACAATTCTTGTATGGGTGGAAAAGTGTATGCATGGACGCAGTGGGTTCCGCCCCCCCTATAGGGGAAAAAGCGGGAAATCGTTCATACATATATTTTTTCCACATATATATTAGTCATTTATGCCTTTCAATACTCAAAATAACTGCTATATTTTTCAAACTTTTTTTGTTAATAACTTTTTATTAAAAAACGAGCGACGGCTAAAACCTTTTTTGAGGTTACTCAGGGTCATGACCTTGACAACATATGCAAAGGTCAAGGTCATTGGAGCTGGGTCCGTTATTATGCACTTTTACCGAAATTATTTTTCCAAATTAAATTATTTTTAAATTTTTTATATGAATTATTATTTTTAAATTATCATTGTTATTATTAATGTTATTGCTTAATTGTTATTGTTATTGTTAAAAACAAAGAAATAACTTTTTTAAATTAATTTATTATTTACTAACTTGCAAGTTTGATATATCCTTTAATTTCAATTTCTTGCCCTTTCTCAAAAGAAGCATCGTTTGCAAATTCAGTTATTTGAACCTCAAGCTTATGAATTCCATCAGTAATGGAACCGCATCCATAAGTTTTATAATTATTTGAAAAAGTATTAAAATTGGTTTTAATGAATGCACGTATAACTAAGAAAAAACATAAATTATTTTATTACAGCTCTATATACACACACACATATATATATTTATACACACACATTATATCCACATATATTTATAGATAAGATAAATATTATTAATTTATATAATTAACAATATATATATATAATAAAATAATGTAATATAAAATCAAATATAAATGAAATATAAAATAAAAAAATATAAATTAAAATAATATTTAAATATAATATAATAGTAAATAATATAATATATAAATTAAATAAGTAAAGTTAATTACTAATTATCTATTTAATGTAATGTATTTAAATATCTTACGTATACATTTATTGAAATAATCCGAAACTTCCTGTAATTTTATTAATTTTGGTTTTACCAAACTAATAATCTTTTTGATATCAAATAGAGTACCCAAATTATTTACAATTGTATTTGATCGTATAATTAGTTCATACGGAAGAGTGAGGAGGTATGTGCTAAAGAGTGTATGTGCGCAATAATGTCATGTGTGCAAACGTATGTTGGTATTTTTAATTTTTACATGTGCGCAATAATGCTTGTAGGCAATCGCTCTGCAGGCAGTAGGGAATGTCGGCAATCGAAGTTGTCGGCAAAATGTTGTAGGCAAACGAAGCTGTTGGCAATCGGGAATGTAGGCAAACGGGACCCCCCCCCCCCGGAAGGGAAGGCCCCAATTGCCTACAAATTTATTGTCAACAGCATCGATTGCCAACAGACCGTTTGCCAACATATCGTTTGCGGACAAAACTTTTTGCCTACAGACACTTTTGCACACAAATAATAAAACTTAGGCATAAACGTACATTTGTACACACGATACTATTGCGCACAAGCTGCATTGCACACATGATATTATTGCCTACAGATCGATTGCCAACAGACACTTTTGCGCACAAATACAAAAATTGAAAGATAAACGTATCTTTGCTCACACGATACAATTGCGCACAAGCTGCATTGCACACATGACATTATTGCCTACGGAACGATTGCCTACAGACATTTTTGCGCACAAATAGAAAAATTGAAAGATAAACTGGGAGGGCCCCAATTGCCTACAAATTTATTGCCAACAGCATCGATTGCCAACAGACCGTTTGCCAACAAATCGTTTGCGCACAAAACTTTTTGCCTACAAATCTATTGCCTACAAGTTCTTTTGCGCACAAATAATAAAATTTAGGCATAAACGTACGTTTGTATTGTGTCGTTGCCGTCTCGCGCGCGTCCGCCGAGTCCCTCTCCGATCGAAAAAGCGCGGGCTAAAGGGCCGCGCCAGTCGAATAATTGCGAGAAACGTACCATTACCTCCAGAGAGGCGTCATTAATTGAGTTTTCGAGCTTAATATTAATTCCGTTTGTTGTTTCTTTTGGTATGATGATTTGAGTTGGGAGCCTCACCGGAAGAACGAGCGGGAAGTCAGTAAAACATCACGGAAAATATCATCGTCAATCAAGCATGACCGCCGAGGGGCAAGGAGCCAGCAATCCGAAAATTCAAAGCATCTAACGTTTAGCTACGTCACGGCGGGATCAGGACCCGCACACATGATGCGCAACGCACGGGACAGCGAGAGGACCCTCGCGCAAGGACACAAGCCCGTGCGGATCCGGTCCCCGCGGAGGGGCTGCCATCCTGCACCCGATGGCGTGACACGGCCCCGGAAAAGACGAAAAGAGGGGTGGCAACGATACTTCCAGCCAAGCCGTTCGCCCTAGACCTCGCGACGGCCCCGCGGAAAGGGCTCCAACTAATTATTGTTAGCAATACCGGGGGCGCGCGCACCCCCGATACGACCGTGAGCGCGCCGCCCGTCGGCCACAGCGCGTGATAACGCGTGATTGGCCGCGATAATACGCACCCCGTGTGCGCAGCCCCGGCTGGCCTACAGGTATCGATTCTGGATCGCGACGATCCAGGATCAGACTGGCGTGAGCTCGCGTGCGGAACAGCGATTTTGATATAGAGGCGATATTACAAAGGCGAGAGCAAGCGAGAGCGATTGCGGCCACGAGCGGAGAGGACCCCGGCGATCTCGAAGGGCGGACTATCTGTGAGCGGGAGAACATCGTCACCCCAAGCCGTTCCAACGGGAAGAAAAGTACCGATGAGGTTATCCTCCGCCATATTCGCCACTCGCGATCGCGCCCGGAATCATTTCGTTCTGTCGTCGTCGCCGTGAATTCGTACTTTGGTGTACGGGCTAAGCCAGATTCTTTAGTGTAGATTTTCGCGTCACGGCCACGTCGTCAAGCGATCCGAGCCCCGGAGCCTCGAAAATATCGGTTTCCGCGGATCGAGACATTACCTCGCGTTTTTAATGAACCGTGTGTCGTCTCTCTGGAGATTCGGATTCCGTAGATTATATTTGCGTTGGTTCTCGCACGTCTAGCGTTTAAGTTTCATTCGTACGGTATGTCGGTCGTTTGAGTGTGAGTGTGATTCGCGTCAGTTTGTTATATTACTTTTGTTTTTCGTTTGTGAATCTTCGCGTCTAAACTTTGCGTGCACGTCCGGTGCAACTTTCCTTCACGATTATTGTACAGGTTGCGTGAGAGTGTGGATCGCGTAAATTCGACGTATTCTGTAGATTGTAAAGCACCGTGTCTCGAAATTGTGAGCGCGTTTTGTGAGTGTTTCCTCGCGAGCGATTCTTGCATGAATTGCGTGCGTGTGTGTGCCGAGTATTCGATTCTGCGTAAAAGGTCTGTCCGAAATCGAAGCATGTCCGCGTTGTATTAATTGCCTGTTAATCTTAAGTTGCGTATTAATAATTTAGCGGTAATAGCGGGCGATAAGGTGGCCGTTGGCGAGGTGATATCGAGAATTGATTCGGACTTGTGCCCGAATTATAGAAGAACGCAATAATTAATTTCTTCGCAGTGCGAGGCGTAATTCAAGCCGAGCGAACATTCCGGCCAATCTAACGGGTCGATCTCGGCATACGCACTCCGGGGTTTCGAGCCCCGCGCCTAACACCCAGTCTCGCAGCCGCGTTTCTTTTACTGCAGCCGTATATCCGCGCGGTTTATCATTACTATTCTCGAGGAGCTGCGGCTCCCGCTATTATAATAAATCTGTTAATTTCTTTGTTTAATTGGCGAGTTTCTTTTCAGTTGTGTTTGTCGTTTACGTACTTGTCGTCTCTTGCACAATTTCTCGCGTTCGATCAACACTCGCCCTGCCCCTCTACCGTTAGACGAGCTAGTCAGCCCGTGGCGAATTCCGGCAGTTTCTTTCGCGTCTATTTCGTGCTTATTTCGTGTGTCTCGCGAATTGATACGTGAAAGATCGTATCTGGCGCCCAAGTTCGATTCTCGCGATTATTTCTCGGATATCATCACGGTACGCGCGGAACTCCTAACATCCCGTTCCCACCTGGCGCGTGGATCTTTTTCTCCGTTTTCCCGTTTTTGTCAACGACCATTCCGCATCTCCCGCGAATTAGCTCCTGTTTGTCGGCGCAATTTACACCCGCGCGACGGAGAGAACGAGTCGGCGGCCGCGTTTATCGCTCAGCCGCGAGACGGTAGGAAAAGTCATCGCAGTACACACGATACTATTGCGCACAAGCTGCATTGCACACATGATATTATTGCCTACAGATCGATTGCCTACAAACACTTTTGCGCACAAATAGAAAAATTGAAAGATAAACGTATCTTTGCTCACACGATACTATTGCGCACAAGTTGCATTGCATACATGATACTATTGGCCACAAATTGCCTACAAGCTTTTGCGTATAAATAAAGAATTTAAGAAAGGAAATTCAGAGAGATTAAGACATTTGCACATATGTCACTATTACTTACAAACTGTAGAAGTCTCAATAATTTTTACAAGATTGTTAGAAAATAATAGTGGTACAATATTATACAGTCATATACACACGGAACGTTAAAAATAATAGAGAAAAAAATATTACAGCTATAAAGTTATTAGAAAATTATTGTAATAACTCTAATAATTAAAAATTAAATAAGATTTATAGTAGTAGAAACTTTCTTTTAGAAAGATATTTGTAACACTAATCCTTTAGGGGCCATTCTCCCCCTCCCCCCTCTCTCTCTCTAGCTATCTTCCCCCTCTCTCTCTATCCACCCCCCCCCTCTCACTCACTCTCTTTCTCTCTCGTTTCTATTATTGTACACACGATACTATTACCTAGAGATAGATTGTCTACAAGCTTTACAAATAAAAATTAAAAGATAAATTTATGTTAACTTTTTAACGTGCATTCATCTTTTAACTTTTATTTGTTTAACGTTATAGCTCTTATTATTTAATAAAGATAAACTAATACTATATAGAATAGATTTTAAGAATAGAATAAAGATTCGAACCACTCGATTAAACTTGATTGAAAAAAATGATAAAATACATTTTTCCTTGAACTACTTTTCATTGGAAAAGTAAAAAGAACTTGAAGAACACTTTAATATACATTACTGAGGTAGCGACAAACTAGCGTCATGAATACTCCGAGGGCGATCGGAATCAATGAAGATCGCCTAGTGCAATTGTCAATTATCACATTATGACGCAGCATCGACTATTTATCAACATCATTTCATTTATTACACATAACTCTTAAAAAATAAGATGTTTGACTCTTTCCAATAAATTTAAATAATATGCGCCAACATTGGTATCTATTATATCTATTTTGCATAGCTGTAAAAATATTTATAATATTTATCAATTATCATATATATTAATATAAAATTGCTCAGTGTTATAAAATATAACATTTCAAAAAACTAAACTTTTATATTTTACATAATTTCTTGCTCACAAGTAAAATTTCTCTTATAGAACAAAACTTCTTATATAGAACAAAACACATTAATTCTAAATAAATCGATGGATATTAGTATTGCATCAAATTAATGATAATTAAGTTATTTTTAAACAAAGAATTTTTACAAGTTACTATCAACTAAAGAGAAATGTCTGAATGTTTTGAATTATGCTTTTTTGACGTCAAAGGATTCAATTAAAGATTTTACATTTTGCGAACAAAAAAAAATGAAAAATGAAAGTAAGAAACTGAAGAATCCATTGATTCACAAAGCCTAATTCCAAAAGTCTAATTGTAGTATGTAACCGACTTCTATCTTGTGACGTTAATATTTTTCCACGCATACAAGAATATACGCACACAGATTCAGATACAGCATTTTACATACGCATTTCATGACGTTTGCCATTTACAAACATTTGCTTTATGTATCTCGTGCATGTATCATTAATCTCAACATATCGTTATGTTACAACTAACTAAACAAGAATTAAATCGCAAAATTACAGAAAAAATGCAACTCAAAAAATTGACCTTAACTTTAGCTTAAATCTATATATATATATATATATATATATATATATATATATATATATATATACATACAGGGTGTATTCTAAAAAGTGGGAAGTATTGCAATGAGAGACTCAGGACACAAAAATAAGAGAAAAAATTTATATAAACATATATGTCCGATATGATCGTGTTTTCAAGTTATTAATTTGAAAACAAGGTCATATCGGACATATGTTTTTATGAATTTTTTCTCTTATATTTGTGTTGTGAATCCTCCATTGTAATACTTCCCACTTTTTAGGATACACCCTGTATATATAAATGCAAGATTGGCAGAAACTTTACACAATATAATATCATGACATAATGACGCGCATACAGTGATTGTATTCCTTCCGACATAACGGACATTTTTGCTCTTCCAATCGTTGGAAGCTTGCAGTCACTGCAAATACACAAGTGCTCACATGGCACAAATACGTGAGTAGCTATTGTGTTCAAGCATGTACAACATGCACCTTGTATGGGTTCGCTTGATACTGAATCCGATGGAACAGGATGAAAAGGTAAATCATTGGAATGCTATGCGGTATTGATATACAATCCTGATGAAACGTGCATTTTGAAATCACCACATAATTATCCGCCAAATGATACAGCATTACAACAGAACGAAATGAGACAGGAGATGCTGCAAATGTGTCGGGAAACATTAATGAAACGTAAAGAAATATTTGATACTGTATGCCGAAGGTAAGTGCAAATTATGGAGCATGGAATAAAAATGAAATATGCAAACTGTATTTGTATAATAAAAATGTTATATGAATACAGTGCGTAGTCATTTTAGTTAAAGTTATAGCTTTGTTTTCTTTTTTGCGACGACGAGAAAGATAATTATGTTAGTCAACATCGAATAACGCGTATAGAACGCGTCGTATCCTAATGTATGTATTAAGAATCGGACATTTTGCACACTGCTTCTTATGAATAAAACATATATATATATATATATATATATATATATATATATATATATATATATATATATAGTGTTGCGTCCCTGCGGGTCGTCTAAGGCGGTTATTCATGAATCTGCTGTATTCGTCTCCGGGAGAACGTTGCTAAGCGTTGTTGTTAAACAACGGCGGACATCTTGAGAAAGATCGGCCATCTTGAGTCTCGCGACGGATGTGATTCCGGGCGGACATATTTGAGATACGATTACCGTTATTACCCGTTCTGTGTTCCTTGTTCAATTGTGTGTTCTGTGTTATTATTAAAGTTCCTTTTGTTCTTTTAAAAGAGTGTTAATCATTTACGTCGCGGTACGCGAGTGCCGTTTGTGTCGCGCGTGTTCGAGTATTATCAAAGTCGACGCGCGGACGCAACATTTTGGGGGCTCATCCGGGATACGATACGACGGAGTGGACGATTTTCTGGAGACGATTTTCTGGAGAATTGTGTGTTTCTTTTCGTCTATAAAAATGGAACAGGAAAATTCGCCGACGGCAGGAGTTTCGACGAGAAAGAGGAGTCGATTGACTTCAACGGCGGCTACGACATCGGGACCATCATTGGAAGCGATTACACTTCAGTCGGCGATGCGAGAGATTCGTGAGCTACGCGAGGAGCGGTTGCAGCAGCGAGCCGATTTTGAGACGCAATTGCGCCAACACGATGAGCAGCGAGCTATATTTGAAGCACAACTGCGCGAACGCGACGAAGCGTTACGGGGAATGGAACAGAGGATTCGTCTGCTGGATAACAACAACCAGCTAAGTCGCTCCATTAACAGAAATTTTTTGCCTAATATTGCGCCTAATTTCGAAAGAGACGCGCGTGTTAATATTAACACAGAATTAGGCTTTAAATTGAAGCCGGACATTTTTGACGGGACTGTTCCGCTAAGAGAGTTCTTCTCACAGTTTGAGTTAATTGCGCGAGCAAATAGGTGGAGTGACGCTGCGAAAAGCGTCGCTCTCATTTCATGTCTTAGAGGAAAGGCGCGTGCGGTATTGGAGTGTGTCGTTAATATTGAAAATCTCGATTACGCAGAATTAAAGTCTAAATTAGAGTTGCGCTTTGGGGAAGGATTGTTATCTCAGTCTTATTATTCCCAATTTACGAACAGAAAACAAAAGTTGGGGAAAGATGATGAGGCCACCTTGGGCTCTGATATTGAACGGCTTTCGCAGTTAGCGTATCCCGAATGTACGCACGAAGTTCGTGATAAAATTGCTTGCGCGCAATTTGTTACCGCTTTGTCTAATGGATTTGTGAGAAGGACTCTGCAGTTGGAAGGAATCACTTCCTTTAAAATGGCCATACAAAGAGCCATGGCGGTGAAAGTCATACAGGAAAGTAATTTTGAAAGACGGAATAATAATTTCAACTTTGGCAATAACAATAACAACAAAAATAATTTTGCTAAAGGAAGGAGGTTCAAAAATTTTGATTTTGGGAATAGGAACAATTTTAACAAATTTGACGGAAAAAGGAATTTTGGAAATTCTGGCGATAAAGTAAAAGAGAGGAAACAGGAACAAAATAAAAATTTTTACAAGAGTTCTAACTCTAGTAATAATAAAATGTTTGTAAAAGAATGTTGGCAATGTGGAGGCTCAGGTCATTTTCGAGCGGAGTGTCCGTTTTTAAAGAAAGGGGAAAACTGAGTTTTGTCGAGCTGTTTGGGGCAGGTTCGACGCGAGAACGTGAAGCCCCAATAGAGTTACGGAGTTATTGTTGTAATTGTAAAAATGTTAATAATAATACTGGCACTAATAATAAGAAATTATTTAATTTTAGAGGATTTATCGATGGACAGTTATGTAATTTTAAAATTGATACGGGTTCGGATGTGTCTCTTATCAGGAGTAATTTTGTTAGAATGCCTAAGCGGCGGATTCCTCTTGATAATTCTTTTCATTTGAAATATCCCACAGGGGAAGAAGACCCCGTAAAATTTAAGGTAATCGTGATAATTAGCTTGGGAAAATATTCTGTAGAATTTCCGGTTTTTGTTGCTGATATAGCTGAGGATTGTTTATTGGGGAATGATTTTCTGTCCATAGTTAATTTGGAAAATATTTTTGAGCCAATCTTTGGCGATTCTAATGTGGGGAAAAAGGAAAAGTTTTTTTGCTCACGCATTGAAAATTGTGTAGATGAGGTTCCTCCATTTTTGAAAGAACTTTTTCAGAAGGAATCTCAAGATTTTTCAAGTAAACAGAAGGATATTTTTGCTCGATTTTTGGTAGAGTTTCAGGATATATTTTCGGAGGAAATAGTAGCTGGAAATTGTGATGGGGTGGCGCATGAAATTAATGTGAATAATTCTAATCCAATTAAGCAGGCTCCCCGACGAATACCGTTGCAAATGCGGGAAGAGGTCGATACAATTATTGAGGATATGAGGCGTCAAGGTGTAATTGAGGAATCGCAAAGTCCATGGGCGTCTCCTGCGGTTTTGGTAAAAAAAAAGGATTAGGTTCGATTAGGGACGATTAGGTTCTGTGTTGATTACAGAAAATTAAACGCCGTGACGAAAAAAGATTCTTATCCAATGCCTCGGATTGATGATATACTTGACCAGTTATCCGGAAACTCTTGGTTTTCTTCGTTAGATTTGAAGAGCGGATATTGGCAAGTGAAGATTCGTTCAGGAGATAAGGAAAAGACGGCCTTTTCAATTGGAAATGGCTTGTGGCAGTTTACATGTATGCCATTTGGACTCTGCAATGCTCCTGCCACTTTCGAGCGATTGATGGAAAAGGTTTTGAAAAAATTATCCAAGATTTGTCTAGTGTATTTAGATGATGTAATTATCTTCGGTAAAAGTTTCGAGGAGATGCTGGATCATTTGAAGCAAGTCTTCTTGCGATTACGCTCTGCCAATTTGAAGTTGAATCCGAGGAAGTGTTCTTTTTTCAAAAGGGAAATTAAATATCTCGGTCATATTGTTTCTGAGGGAGGAGTTACAACGGATCCTGAGAAAATTTCTGCTGTTAGGAATTGGCCGGTACCTCGGACCAAGAAGCAGGTGCGTAGTTTCTTGGGTTTTTGTTCTTATTATAGAAAATTTGTGAAAGGATTTTCTTTAATAGCTAAGCCATTATTTTCTTTGACCGAGAATTTAGCAAAGTTTGTGTGGACGGAACAATGCGAATCAGCTTTCCAGAGGTTAAAGAAATGTTTAATGTCTTCTCCTATTCTATCTTTTCCCAGGAATGAAGGTCAATTTCTTCTGGATACTGACGCCTCAAACCATGGTATTGGTGCAGTGTTATCTCAAATTCAGGACGGCTCAGAAAAAGTTATTGCTTATTATAGTCGTGTTTTAGGTAAAGCGGAAAGGAATTATTGTGTAACTCGGCGGGAGTTACTTGCTATTATAGATTCGTTAAAGTCATTTCATCACTATTTGTACGGACGTAAATTTGTGATTAGAACTGATCACATTTCTTTACGATGGTTGATGTCATTTAAGAATCTTGAAGGTCAAATGGCACGATGGTTGGAGCGAATCCAGCAATATGATTTTGAGATTTTTCATCGGAAAGGGAAACTTCATGAGAACGCTGATGGATTATCAAGACACCCTTGTGCAGAAATCAATTGCAGCTATTGCAACAGAATTGATATGAAGAAGGAAGAATTTGTTGGAAGAATTGTCTTTGAGTCGGATAATTTAGAGAATTGGAGAAAGGATCAGTTGGAAGACCCGACGATAGCGAAGATCTTACTTGGTAAAGAAAAGGATCAGCGTCCTTCTTGGCAGGAAGTTGTTTCTGAAGGCTCGGTTTCCAAAATTTATTGGTCGCAGTGGGATTCTCTCATTTTCAAAAATGGTGTTTTATTTAGGATGTGGGAATCTCCTAATTTGCAGACTTCTGTTCTTCAAATTGTAGTTCCTCGAAAGAGAATTCGACAGATTTTGGAAGAAGCTCATGATTCTTCTTCCGGTGGACATTTTGGAGTGAACAAGACCTTAGGGAGGATTCGGAAACGATTTTATTGGGGCACCTGTAAGCAGGATGTTGAAAATTGGTGCAAGTCTTGTCACGTTTGTGTTGCTAAGAAGGGACCTTTTGATAAAGGAAAATCTGAACTACGAATTTATAACGCTGGAGTTCCATTTGAGAGGGTGCAAATGGATATTTTGGGTCCATTTCCGACGTCTTCTACAGGAAATAAATACTTATTGGTTGTCTCTGATTGTTTCACCAAATGGGTCGAAGCTTTTCCATTGAAGAATTTTAGGGCAAATACTATTGCGGAAGTCTTCGTAAATCAAGTAATTTCAAGATATGGTGTACCTTCAGAATTACACACTGATCAAGGAAGGAATTTTGATTCTCGTGTTTTCTATGAATTGTCAAGTTTGTTGGGAATTAAAAAGACCAGAACAACCCCATTTCATCCTCAGTCCAATGGTTTGGTCGAACGTCAACATCAAACAATTATAAATTATTTGGCTAAGTTTGTTTCGGAAAATCAACGAGATTGGGATCGTTGGATAGGAATGTGTTTATTAGCTTATAGGTCAGCTAGACACGAGACTACAGGGATTTCTCCAGCCGAATCATGTTTCGGTCGAGATTTGAAACTACCTTTAGATCTTCTTCGTGGTAGCCCTCCAGTAGTTGGAGTGGATGTTTCGGAGGAAAGTTATGTGTCAGAATTAAAAGAAAAATTGAATGAAATTCATGATAGGGTTAGGCAACGCTTAAGTTTGAAGTCTTCGAGAGCAAAAGCTTACTATGATCGTAAGGCTCGTCAAATTCATTTTGAGTGTGGGCAGAAAGTCTGGTTGTTTAATCCTCGTAGGATTGTTGGTAGGTCTCCCAAGTTACAAAGCAATTGGGAGGGTCCTTATAAGATAGTTAAAAAGCTTAATGATGTTGTTTATTGTATCCGGAAGTCTAGTAGGCATAGAAATAAAATAGTTCATTTAGATCGATTGGCTTCGTATCATGAAAGGCGGATTTAAGTCACATCCGAAACCTGATTTATGATTTATGTTACTTGTTATTGGTTAATTTTCTTTCTGTTTTTTTTTAAGGGATTGAAGAAGATGGTTTATGGAATCTTCTTTCAAAATTTTGTTCTTCAAAGACCATCGTTGAAGACTCTGTCTCTCCCCGGTTTTTGACCGTGGTTTTCCCGTGGGACGAAGGGCGAATGCCGAGACAGGGACTTGAGGTGTCCTCTTAGAAGGACGGTGGGTCCACGGATGATACCCCCCTCTTGTCCGAAGATTCGCTCCCTTTTGAGATGCGGAGATGCAGCAGCTTTAAGTATTTCCGAGAATAAGGCGAACTACGGGGGACGGCTACTGTAGTTTCAAGATGTATCAAAGTCGATTGGGTTCTGGATTTTAACGGTGCTCGGTAACCTGCAGCAACAGCTCAGGGTAGAGCAGGAAACCGTTTCTGTGCCCTGGAGTCGACGTTGGATGTTCCTGTCAAACGGGTTCGATGACAGTATCCTGTATATTCCTGGAGGGTGTGTGATTGGGGCCGATAAATAATGGCGCTCGGTAACCTGTAGCAGCAGCTCAGGGTAGAGCAGGAAGTCATTAAGGCACCCTGGAGTCAACGCCTTGGAAGAAGAGGACAACGATCAACCCATTTAATTTGGAAGAGCCCTCATTGATTGTCGGGACGACAATTTTGAAGAGGGGGAGTAGTGTTGCGTCCCTGCGGGTCGTCTAAGGCGGTTATTCATGAATCTGCTGTATTCGTCTCCGGGAGAACGTTGCTAAGCGTTGTTGTTAAACAACGGCGGACATCTTGAGAGAGATCGGCCATCTTGAGTCTCGCGACGGATGTGATTCCGGGCGGACATATTTGAGATACGATTACCGTTATTACCCGTTCTGTGTTCCTTGTTCAATTGTGTGTTCTGTGTTATTATTAAAGTTCCTTTTGTTCTTTTAAAAGAGTGTTAATCATTTACGTCGCGGTACGCGAGTGCCGTTTGTGTCGCGCGTGTTCGAGTATTATCGAAGTCGACGCGCGGACGCAACAATATGTATGTATATATATATATGTTTTATCATTTTAGTATATAAAATCACAAAGAGAAATTCTAGACTCTCTTTTATTTCGTGTAAAAAAAGCATTAAATAAAGATTTTAATATATAACGTATAGTAATGAGAGTCCATTGCCGCCCACAGACGGGAACGGATGTATTTAGATACGTTACGCGTGTGTTCTTTGGACTTATTTTTGAGTTTCTTCCTCTCCTTTAGAGGAATATTTCCATTTGTTACTCCCAACTTATTTTTGGCCGGATTGTACCGATCCATTTAGATCGGATGTGGCCACGATAAGTAAAAAAGAAGAAGTATAGTAATGACATAGAGATAAAATCGATATTTCTTTGTCCTAAAAGATTTAGATAAAAATTTTAGATTATTTATTCTTACTATGGTATTACGCTAATATAATATTAAACAATTACAATTACAATAATATTAAACAATTAATATATATACAATTACCAGTTTTAATCCTATTTAGTTTATATTTTATATCACGCTATATTTGAATACGAATTAATTTTATTTCAAACAAATTTTGTAGATAAAGAAACAATCCTGATATGTCATTTAATTACAAAATTGTTTGCCATTTAGACAGCTGAAAAATGTATTAAGAATTATATTTTTGTGATAAATAAGAAATAATGTATGGAAATACATATTTCAGTTTACTCGTGCGCTGAATGTGCTTTGCGATTTATAATTTAATATTATTTCAATATTCTTTTGTTATAAAATTCTAAGAAACGAAATATATAAAATAGAATAATATTAATGGACGATTTTTTTTTATTAGCATCTTGCAACATATTATATTTATTATGTTTATTATATATAATTTTATTTACATTTACTTTTTACAGAAATCCGATAGCAACTGCACAAGTATCTTATTCCTCTGTGAGAAACCTTCTCAATAGGGAACAATTACGTCGAAGACCAGAAACATCGCAAACTATTGTCGAACTCGATATTTTCTGATGACGGTTATAGAGCAGTAATATTTACGAGTGACGCTCTTATGGATGTTTTGGTATCAACTACGGAAATTTATATGGATGGTACATTTAAGGTGAGCAATGTGATTTGTTATTTTTTAACATGTAGCATAATCTGTAACAAAAAAAAAAGAAAAAAAAGGAAAGAGATAAAGCAAAATATGTCAAAATATATAATTGTTTGAAAAAATTTACGCTTTTATGTGCAGGTCGTTCCTAGAGTGCCATTTTTTGCGCAATTATACACAATTCATGTCCGGTATATGGATACGGTAAGTTGTATATGAGAAAAAAAAAATATATGAATTCAATATCTCTCGATTTGTATGTTAATAAAATGTTAAAAAACTTTTATATGTTAATAAAATGTTCATGCGTTATCTCTGACAAAAATTAGATGTGCAAGCGCATTATTAATTTAATATGTTTGTTTATTTTAGGGTATAGCTGTTCTCTTTGCACTATGTGAAAAACGCACGACAGATGTGTACAATGCAATTTGGCGGAAAGTAAAAGAGCTGCGTCCAAATGCACTGCAAAATGTACGATCGGTTATGAGTGATTACGAATGCGCGGCAATGACAATCGCCAGGGAGATTTTCCCAGATGCATGATTAACCGGCTGTTGGTTTCATTTCAATTAAGTACGTATAGAATTTCTATAACAGCTAAAATGCTGAATATTTAATAATCTTGAAAATTTTTCCACACAATTTACATGCTTGCTAGTTTATATTTAAATATTATGTTTTGTTTTAGGCCGTATTAAGACGTTGGAAAAGCTTAAGATTAACAGCAGCTCCAAGGAAGGTTCTCGGTCCCACTATGGCTTTACCGTTGGCTCCGGTTGATATGTTCGAGCAAGAAATACAAATAATTCAAGAAGAAGCCGATACGGTATCGACACAATATCCCGCTGTGTTGCAATTTATTTCTTATTTGAGACATACTTGGCTTCCTTTAAAGGATAAAGTCTCTGTTTTTGGTACATCCATACAGACAAATAATTTTGTAGAAAGTTTCCATTTTGCAATTTTTCGCAAATTTGGTGGAATTTATCCTAATATTTGGAATTTTCTCCGTACGTATTACTTATTATTACTATATCTTTTGTGTACTACCGCTTAAATATATTTTATAATACGACTTTTGCAGATAATCTAAGTAGCTTGATCACCGATCAGGAAATAAATATTGCTAGACTGGCAGAAGGTCATAGAGTGAAGAGAGTACGGGTCAAACATAATATGAATCGCGACAAACGCATTGCGGAAATGCAGTCGTTGATCTCGGGAAGGTAATTCATGTTTTCTTTTATATAGGCAATCTTGCGATAAAAAGATAACAGTCATTTTCTCACAATTTTAAAATCATTTCTTGTGTCATATGTACATTATATTCCAACACATGTATGTTAAATTACTGCATAATTTTTTATTCTTTTGTATTCATATATTTACATATTCTATATTGTTATAGGTATTCATTGAAAGAATTTCTGTTTGCACTCAGTAATGCAACAAGATTACCTAAAGAGAATATTGGTTAGTTTTTAAATATATATTATATTTTATTTAAAAAGTATTATATACTAATGTATATACATATATACATATACATATATATATATATATATATATATATATATATATATATATATACAATTTGATGTAGCAATATATCATACATATATATATTTTGCGAATTAAAAAGAAAGAAAAAATGTTTATGTTGCAGATTTACCGGATGATGAGGATAACGAAGAAATTGCAAACGGCAACTTGTTTGACGCGTATACAGGTATCGCATATTTCAATATTTTAACTTTGCCATTTTTATTTTTTGTTATTTAATTCTGATCGTTAATTTACATGTCTATTTGTACTTGGAGAGTAATGTAGTACCATTTTTTACAAATTATTTTATATAATATAATCTATATTTTGTTATTTACATTTTTTCCATTTTTTGTTTAACAGATTTTTTATTTTTGTTTAGTCTTGCATATCTTTTAATCATTATATTTACAGTGGAGCAATCTGTGCCTGTATTACATATTGACGGTGAACAAGACGGTATAAGTTCGATACGTACAATCCATAGAAATGAAATGTCAAATAAACACAAATTATCACCACATATCTCTGAAACACTTCGAGAGCAAAATCGTATGGCTGGAGGTGAGGTTCCATCCTCCTAATTATAAAATTTTTGTACAACTTTTATGAGAAAGAGAGGGAGAGAGCGAGATTTTCATAAAATAAAAAAGCTTGTATGATATAACGTGATGCGCGCGTATGATTCTGTTCTGATTCTGATTTTATTGTATACTTTTCATTTTAATTATTCTTTTGAATTCAATTTATAGCGTTAGAAACGACGATTACTGCCGATTCAATATCGAACGAGCATATTAGAAGAACAAATAGAAACCCATGTGGTCGCGGAAGACCTCGTAGACGAGGTCGCAATCTACAAAGAGGTAAAGAGATGACTTTTTCTTTTCAATAACTGTTTTAAAATAGTTTTTATAATTTATCAATCACTCTACTTTGCGTCATTTATCTAGTGGCGCAATTGTCTTTGCACACTTTTAATTTTTTACAAAAGTAACAACCATACATAAATGTTTTAATTTGCATTTAGATTTCTCTTTTAAGTCTCTTTAAAGTCAAAATTTCTTCGTTTGTTGTACAAAATAAAAGTACTTTTCTACGAAAACAACTGTTTCATTAGCTCGCATTCGCTTTCAAATATTTGCTCAAATAATTTTTATTTTGTAGATGAAAGAGAAATGTTTATAAATAATTTTTATGTTGGATAGCTGTTGGAACTACTGCAAGATCCGTGATTCAAGCCGAAGATACTGACACTAATATTGTAGAAGGTATGTACTTTATAAATAAGAAGAAAAATGAGCTTTTTGCAAATTTCATAACTTAGTTTGTGCACTATTTGTCCTTGATTGATCCACATTATTTGTTTGACTTTTTCTCAGTACACAACAGATAAACTTTGTCATTAAACTTTGATGTTTTCTTAAAGTGACTACAAATAATTCTTTTTTAACCTTAACACTTATAATTCGGAAATTATCATTATTTTCGACAAGAAAGTGTTGATTTCAAATTAATAAGAGAAATCGCAAGTTTTGGCACAAAACAAATGCGATATTTTTTTTTAGTCACATAATTTCTTTATTTATTATTTCAATTGCTACATCTGAAAGCATTCGTACCCTTAATTTGGATGGATTTGCGATTCGAGGAAGAAGGCCTCGCGGTAGACCTCCTAGCCGTCGTGGACGACGCGGTAGACTTACAAGATTCCAATCCAATCCAATTCAAGAAGTGGAAGGTGAAAAATAACATTTCTTTATTATTTATCGTTTATAAATGCCTACTTATAGTTTATTGTATTATTCAACTAACTTCCAACTTCCAAAACTAACTTGTAATAGATATGATGTCATTTCTCCAGTCGATTGTAATTCATTGCGATTTATCATTATTTTAGAGATTGTGAATATTGAAGATCAAAATGAGAATGAAGAAAGTACGGATGAGATAATCGTGGGATCTATTGAAAACGAAAGAAATGAGGTGATAAATCAAGGTATGTATACGTACATATTTCACCTGTATTTTATTAATATTATTGTCATTATTATCACCTAGTAATAAATTTTTTTTTTATATATTTGACAGATGAACATATTTTTGATACACCAGAAGATGATTATGGGGCTCTTGATTTACACGACGAACAGAATGATTTACCTTTTCATCCTGTTCCATCGGATTCAGTATCAAGCGAACCCATACAAGGTGCATGTTGTACATGCTTGAACACAATAGCTACTCACGTATTTGTGCCATGTGGGCACTTGTGTATTTGCAGTGATTGCAAGCAACGATTGGAAGAGCAAAAATGTCCGTTATGTCGGAAGGAATACAATCACTGTATGCGCGTCATTATGTCATGATGTTATATTGTGTAAAGTTTCTGCCAATCTTGCATTTATATATACAGGGTGTATCCTAAAAAGTGGGAAGTATTGCAATGGAGGATTCACAACACAAAAATAAGAGAAAAAATTCATAAAAACATATGTCCGATATGACCTTGTTTTCAAATTAATAACTTGAAAACACGATCATATCGGACATATATGTTTATATAAATTTTTTCTCTTATTTTTGTGTCCTGAATCTCTCATTGCAATACTTCCCACTTTTTAGGATACACCCTGTATATATATATATATATATATATATATATATATATATATATATATATATATATATATTGTTGCGTCCCTGCGGGTCTTCTAAGGCGGTTATTCATGAATCTGCTGTATTCGTCTCCGGGAGAACGTTGCTAAGCGTTGTTGTTAAGCGACGGCGGACATCTTGGGAGAGATCGGCCATCTTGAGTCTCGCGATCGGATGTTTTCCGGACGCCATGTTAGATTTGGTCCTGTGCTGTCGTGCCGTGAGGACGTTTCCTCCGACGGCTGGCTATCCGCGACTAATTCAAGTTGTCTTATTGTACAATATTCTCCTTTACATGTTCTTGTTATTAAAGTTCTTTTACTTACGAGTGCGTATTCATTTCGGGCGTGAGTGAGCGCGAGAGTGAGAGTGAGACCATCAGGGAGCGCAACAATATATATATATATATATATATATTTAAGTTAAAGTTAAGGTCAATTTTTTGAGTTGCATTTTTTCTTTAATTTTGCGATTTAATTCTTGTTTATTTAGTTGTAACATAACGATATGTTGAGATTAATGATACATGCACGAGATACCTAAAGCAAATGTATGTAAATGGCAAACGCCGTGAAATGCGTATGTAAAATGCTGTATCTGAATCTGTGTGCGTATATTCTTGTATGCGTAGAAAAAATATTGACGTCACAAGATAGAAGTCGGTTACATACTACAATTAGACTTTTGGAATTAGGCTTTGTGAATCAATGGATTCTTCAGTTTCTTACTTTCATTTTTCATTTTTTTTTGTTCGCAAAATGTAAAATCTTTAATTGAATACCTTTGACGTCAAAAAAGCATAATTCAAAACATTCAGACATTTCTCTTTAGTTGATAGTAACTTGTAAAAATTCTTTGTTTAAAAATAACTTAATTATCATTAATTTGATGCAATACTAATATCCATCGATTTATTTAGAATTAATGTGTTTTGTTCTATATAAGAAGAAGTTTTGTTCTATAAGAGAAATTTTACTTGTGAGCAAGAAATTATGTAAAATATAAAAGTTTAGTTTTTTGAAATGTTATATTTTATAACACTGAGCAATTTTATATTAATATATATGATAATTGATAAATATTATAAATATTTTTACAGCTATGCAAAATAGATATAATAGATACCAATGTTGGCGCATATTATTTAAATTTATTGGAAAGAGTCAAACATCTTATTTTTTAAGAGTTATGTGTAATAAATGAAATGATGTTGATAAATAGTCGATGCTGCGTCATAATGTGATAATTGACAATTGCACTAGGCGATCTTCATTGATTCCGATCGCCCTCGGAGTATTCATGACGCTAGTCTGTCGCTACCTCAGTAATGTACATTAAAGTGTTCTTCAAGTTCTTTTTACTTTTCCAATAAAAAGTAGTTCAAGAAAAAATGTGTTTTATCCTTTTTTTCAATCAAGTTTAATCGAGTGGTTCGAATCTTTATTCTTTTCTTAAAATCTATTCTATATAGTATTAGTTTATCTTTATTAAATAATAAGAGCTATAACGTTAAACAAATAAAAGTTAAAAGATGAATGCACGTTAAAAAGTTAACATAAATTTATCTTTTAATTTTTATTTGTAAAGCTTGTAGACAATCTATCTCTAGGTAATAGTATCGTGTGTACAATAATAGAAACGAGAGAGAAAGAGAGTGAGTGAGAAGGGGGCGGGTGGATAGAGAGAGAGGGGGAAGATAGCTAGAGAGAGAGAGAGAGGGGGGAGGGGGAGAATGGCCCCTAAAGGATTAGTGTTACAAATATCTTTCTAAAAGAAAGTTTCTGCTACTATAAATCTTATTTAGATTTTAATTATTCGAATTATTACAATAATTTTCTAATAACTTTATAGCTGTAATATTTTTTTCTCTATTATTTTTAACGTTCCGTGTGTATATGACTGTATAATATTGTACCACTATTATTTTCTAACAATCTTGTAAAAATTATTGAGACTTCTACAGCTTGTACGTAATAGTGACATATGTGCAAATGTCTTAATCTCTCTGAATATCCTTTCTTAAATTCTTTGTTTATACGCAAAAGCTTGTAGGCAATTTGTGGCCAATAGTATCATGTATGCAATGCAACTTGTGCGCAATTGTATCGTGTGTGCAAAGATACGTTTATCTTTCATATTTTCTATTTGTGCGCAAAAGTGTCTGTAGGCAATCGATCTGTAGGCAATAATATCATGTGTGCAATGCAGCTTGTGCGCAATAGTATCGTGTGTACAAACGTACGTTTATGCCTAAATTTTATTATTTGTGCGCAAAAGAACTTGTAGGCAATAGATTTGTAGGCAAAAAGTTTTGTGCGCAAACGATTTGTTGGCAAACGGTCTGTTGGCAATCGATGCTGTTGGCAATAAATTTGTAGGCAATTGGGGCCCTCCCCGTTTATCTTTCAATTTTTCTATTTGTGCGCAAAAGTGTCTGTGGGCAATCGATCTGTAGGCAATAATATTATGTGTGCAATGTAGCTTGTGCGCAACAGAACTTGTAGGCAATCGTTCCGTAGGCAATAATGTCATGTGTGCAATGCAACTTGTGCGCAATAGTATCGTGTGAGCAAAGATACGTTTATCTTTCAATTTTTCTATTTGTGCGCAAAAGTGTCTGTAGGCAATCGATCTGTAGGCAATAATATCATGTATGCAATGCTGCTTGTGCGCAATAGTATCGTGAGTACAAATATACGTTTATGCCTAAATTTTATTATTTTTGCGCAAAAGTGTCTGTAGGCAATCGATCTGTAGGCAATAATATCATGTGTGCAATGCAGCTTGTGCGCAATAGTATCGTTTGTACAAATGTACGTTTATGCCTAAGTTTTATTATTTGTGCGCAAAAGTGTCTGTAGGCAATCGATCTGTAGGCAAAAAGTTTTGTGCGCAAACGATTTGTTGGCAAACGGTCTGTTGGCAATCGATGCTGTTGGCAATAAATTTGTAGGCAATTGGGGCCCTCCCGATTATTAAATTATTGGATTACTGAAGTGTCAAATTAATTATTGGCTTATTGAATTATTGAAGTGTTGAATTGATTATTAGATTATTAAACTGCTGAATATATTGAACTAAACTGAACTAAACTGAATTGAATTAAATTATTGAACTGAATTATTGATATATTTTGATACATCATTATATTGGATTATTGAATTATTGGATTACTAAAGTGCCAAATTAATTATTTGGTTATTGAATTATTGAAGTGTTGAATTGATTATTAAATTATTAAATTGCTGAATATATTAAACTAAACTGAACTAAACTGAATTGAATTGAATTATAAATTGATTATTAAATTATTAAACTGCTGAATATATTGAATTAAACAGAACTAAACTAAACTGAATTGAATTATTGAACTGAATTATTGATATATACTATTGTTGATATATAGTGTTATTTACTATGTTTATAATTAAATTGATTTTAATTTATTATATGATATTGGAGTATTGAACACTTTAAATTAAATTAATATTAATATATGATATTGAAATATTTCTACTTATTAATATTGAATATATTGAATTAGATTATTAATATTCGCTAATATATCATTATTGATTATTGAATTATTGAGATATTAAATAAATTAAATTAAATTGTCAATATATATTGATACTGTCAACTCTTAAATATTTAAAATTAAATTGATATTAATTTATTATAAAACGAACATATATATATAAAATTTTTTAACTGAAATAGCATTAATATATGATAATATTTGTTATTACATCTATTATATTAATTTTTTAAAAATTATTTATATTTTTAATATTATATATATTATTGTTAATTTAAATAAAATAATTTGGATAATAATTAATTATGCCTCGACGAAAAATAATACGAACAATCGAAGAAGAAGAGGAATATCAACGTGATAAACGAGAGAAAAATGCAAAACGTCAAGATGAGTTACGAAAAGCAAAGCGAATAACAAATAATATAAATGAAAATTATCGATATGTAACAAATATCTCAGGAGAGATTTGTTTAAATATAATAAAAAACTCTGTAAATATTCCTAAAGTAATAATAAATTCTCATGCATCAACTATTACATCTGACAAAGTATATACTATAGATGAAATGATATCACAACCTTCTACATCAAGCATTCAAATTTCTTCTATAAACAAAGATACCAATGATGTTAATATAATACACGATAATAATAGACAATATTTTAATGTCGATAAAAAGAAAATAATAGAACGAGCCCAAAAAACTCGAGCTAAAAATAAAGGATACACAGAAATTAATACATCTCATTTTATTCAATTACAACATATTATTGAACATTATATAGGAGAAATGAATATATTATGTGAACATTGTGGAGCAAGGCATTTTAAGTCTGAAAAAATAATTAATAAAGGTAACTCATTTAATGATTGTTGTAAACATGGCTCTATACAGTTAGATCTTCTACCACAACCTCCACATGAACTGTATGAATTATTTAATGGAAATCATATAAAATCAAAACATTTTTATGATCATAGTCGTGGTTATAATAATATGTTTTCATTTGCATCATTTAATGCAAATATATCACGTTTTAATACACAAAGACGTAGACCATATTGTTTTAAAATTCAAGGACAGATTTATTATCAAATTAATAAGGCATTATATCCTGCGCCTCATGAGAATCCAAGTTATGGTCAACTTTTTATTGTAGATAAAAATGAAGCAACTGAATATCGTTTACAACAAAATCCGAATCTTGATCAAGAAATTTTACATTCAATAAATGATATAATGTGTACAAATAATATATTTGCACAATCTTATCGAATGATGCATGAAGAAATAAAAAATCAAGCACAAAATCAAACTATACAACAATTACAATTAGGATTTTTATCAAAAAAAGGTATTAATCGTGGACGATATAATGTACAAAGAGTAAATGAAGTTGCAGCTATTTTTTCTACTACAGCAGATGGCGAAATCCCAGAAACTTATGTTACAATTTATAATAAAAATACTAAAACGTTACAACAAGTTAATACAATGGATCCTAATGTGGAACCATGGATTTATCCATTATATTATCCGTATGGAAATCGAGGTTGGCATAATGAATTACGACAAAAAAATAGTAATAAACGAATAAGTAGAGCTGCATATATAAAATATCGAATAGCCATACGTTATAATTTTAATATTTTTATTATGGGAAGACGATTATTTCAACAATGGGTTGTAGATAATTATGTTAAAATAGAAAAAGATAGAATAACTTATTGTAAACAAAATCAGATACAATTACGAGTTCAAACTTATCAAGGATTAATTGATTATTTAGCAAATACTGCTAATAATAATGATGCTCGCATTGGAAAAATAATTATTCTTCCATCAACGTTTGTTGGTTTACCACGTAATATGTTACAGCATTATCAAGATGCAATGGCTATTGTTCGAAAGTACGGAAAACCAGATATTTTTATTACTATGACTTGTAATCCAAATTGGCGCAAAATTCGAGAGAATTTACTTCCAAATCAACAACCAGCAGATAGACCAGATATATGTGCTCGTGTATTTAACATAAAAAAGGATTATTTAATCGATATTATTGTTAGACAAAAATATTTTGGTGAAGTTTTGGCATATGTTTATGTAGTTGAATTTCAAAAACGCGGATTACCGCATATACATATGTTAATTACATTAAAACAGAATTGTAAGATATCAAATTCTGAAATAGTTGATAAATTTATTTCTGCAGAAATTCCTAATCCTAATGAAAATGAAAATTTACACAACATTGTTATGAAACATATGATACATGGACCATGTGGAGATTGGTGTATAATAAATGACAAATGTTCGAAACGATTTCCAAAATCATTTTGTTCTGAAACAACTATGGATGAAAATGGTTATCCACAATATCGTCGTAGAAATAATGGAATGCTATATGAGAGACCTGGAAAATATATAGTTGATAATCGATATGTTGTCCCATTTAGTCCAATGCTTTTACTTTTATTAAATAGTCATATTAATGTTGAGATAGTGTCGAGTATACATTCTGTAAAGTATTTATATAAATATATTTACAAAGGTCATGATGCTGCATCTATAGTTATTGCAGATAATATAGATGATACAGTAATAATTCACGATGAAATTAAAGATTTTATTGAAGCTTGTTATGTTGGACCTGTGGAAGCGTGTTGGCATATTTTAAGTAAACCTTTACAAGAAAAAAGTCATGCTATTATACGTTTACCAGTACATTTACCAAATGAACATAATATAATCATAGATGATAATTCTAATAATGATATAATGAGAGTTACTTTGGAGCGGGTAAATATGTTGATAGATTATTTTGAATTAAATAAACGAGATAATGAAGCGAAACAATATTTATATACTGATATTCCATCTCATTACGTATTTAAAAAGCTTACAGTTGACGGGAAAACCATTAATCGCTGGGAAAAACGTAAACAATATTTTAATTGTATAGGACGTATGTATTCTGTGAGTCTATCTCAAATTGAATTATTTCATTTACGTATTCTTTTACTACATGTTAAAGGAGCTACGAGTTTTCAAAAATTAAGAACTGTTAATAATGAAGTACATCAAACTTTTAGCGCTGCATGCTTAGCATTAGGTCTTATAGAAGATGATGAAGAATGGAATCGTGCAATGAATGAAGCAAAAATTTGGATGATGCCAAAACGACTTCGTTCTTTATTTATTCGAATTTTAATTCATTGTCAACCAGTGCATCCTATGAAACTTTGGGATGAATTTAAAATAGATATGTCAGAAGTTTATATAAAACGATATGGATTAACAATAGGTGTAAAGAAAGCTTATAATCATATTATTAATTTATTACAAATTGAAGGATCAAATCTTTCTAATTTTCCTGAAATGGAACAAGTAGTAGAGGAATTTAAAATAGAAAATGAAGAACATATTCATCAGAAAGAAGTATTATTAGGTATGAAACAATATAAACAATTAAATGTAAAACAAAAAGAAATTATTGATATTATCTTAGCAGCAACGGGAGATAATAATAATCATGATACATGTTTTTATATTGATGGTCCAGGTGGTTCTGGGAAAACTTTTGTTTACACAACTTTGTACTATTTACTTAAAAGTAAAAACAAAGAAGTAAATACAATGGCATTCACTGGCATTGCTGCAACATTACTTCCGAATGGAAAAACAGTACATAAAGTATTTGGGCTGCCTGTACCTCTTTTTACTGATTTTATATCGAATATTAAAGTTCAACCTAAGAGGCTGATAATTTAAAACATGTAGACGTGTTTATCTTTGATGAAGCTCCTATGGCACCTCGTTATGTGTTAGAGATTATGGATCGAACATTATGTATAATATTATTATCGTGATATTATGCATAACGATTTATCTTTTGGTGGTAAAATTATGCTTTTGGGTGGAGATTTTAGACAATTATTGCCTATAAAAGAAAGAGCTACACGTAGTGAATTTATAAATTTGTCGATAAAATTTAGTGTTTTATGGAAACAATTTAAAATATTTTTATTAACGGAAAATATAAGAGTTTTGCCTGAAGAAAAAGAATTTGCACAATTTGTATTAGATGTAGGTAATGGTTTTCTAAATGATCAATTAAACAATATTCAAATTCCAGAAAGATGTATAGCAAATATTAATTCAGATATTGTAAAATATATGTATAATGATATTATAATAAATAAAAAATATAAAGTCTTTGCTAATTATGTTATACTATCTGCAAGAAATATTGACGTTGACGAAATAAATGAAAAAGTAATAAATTTATTATATGAAACAACAGAAAGAATTTATACAAGTATAGATATGATTGAAACAACTGGTGATAATGAAGGTATTCATGAAGTAATTATAACAAAATATTTAAATACTTTAAATCCCACGTGCCTTCGACCGCATAAATTACGTTTAAGAAAATACACTATTGTTATACTTATTAGGAATCTTAGTATTAGTGAAGGTTTATGCAATGGTACTAGATTATTGGTCTTAAATTTAGATAATAATTTATTAAAATGTGAAATTTTGACAGGTAACAAAATTGGAGAAATTGTTTTTCTTAATCGTATTACTTTATATTGTGAAAATATTTATCCATTTACTTTTAAAAGAAGACAATTTCCAATAAAACTAGCATTTGCTATGACTATAAATAAATCACAAGGACAAACTTTTGATAAAATTGCAATAGATCTTCGTAAAGATGTATTCAATCATGGACAATTATATGTTGCACTTTCGCGAGTTCGTTCTTGGGATTCACTAGAAATATATTTGAAAAATGATAGACTATCTAATGAAGTAAAAAATTATGTTTATAGAGAAACATTCCAATAAAATTTTTATTTTCATTAACATCTTTTCATTAACATCTTTTATTAATAAAATTAAGATAAAATAAAAATAAAATAAAAATTAATATTATTAATATTAATAAATATTAATAAATATTAATAAAATATAATTAAAATATAATTAAAATAAAAAATAAATTAAAATTAAGATTAAAATTAAAATAAAAAACAAAAATAATTAAAAATAAAATTTTAAAAAAATTAAAAAAAAATTAAAATTAAAATTAAATATAATTAAAATATAGATAATATTAATATTAATAAATATTGATTAATATTATTAATATTAATTAATATTATTTAATTTATTTAGTTTTAAGAGAGAGAGAAAGAGAGAGAGAGAGAGAGAGGAAGAGTTAAAATAAAAGAAGAAAAAGTATAAGCAAGAAAGAGGGACAGAGACAAAAGGAAAAAGGTGGAGAATAAATATATCAGGTAATCAAGCGACGCGGTAGCGTCGCGACGCCAAGTATATAAAAAAAACGTTTCAGCTTGTCAACGGTTTGCCTATGTTGCTTATGTACAGGGGCCGCGACGTTACCAATAGCTTATCCGGAGTTTTACGTCTAATAAACTTTCGATTAAAATTCCTCGGGAAATAAAGCCGTAATCAAAAATCTAACGGCACTTTTCTTATACAATATGGATGCAAGCTTTCGATTGCGACCAGTTTGAATAAGATTGGTGCAGTCAATCCTGAGGAATGATAATCGTATACCAGAAACGTGATTATTTTTTCTTCATAATAATAATAAGGTTCAGACTCTCACGTACGTATGCTCGCACGCACACACGCAAAGCGATCTTGTCCCTCACGCCGCGTTTGCAACGCTCATGTACGATTATTCGCTTGAGTGTGCAAATACGCCTTGAGAGACAATGTATGTGTGTGCATACGTATATGATA
>CAJQTV010001136.1:10000-31212 GCA_907163055.1 Formica aquilonia x Formica polyctena | reverse complement strand
CCGCTAATCACATACCCCGAGTATGAAATAATAAAGGCAATCCCATTACCTACACACAAATTCAATAATACATTTATATTTATAGAAGTAAACCAACCGATAATAGCGATAGACGTAGATAGCCGAACGTTTTACGCCTACCGAAAACGATCTAAATAAATGCGTGCGAAATAATGACCAATATGTTTGCGAACAAAATTATCCCATACATTATTTAGACGAAGGAGCGCTATGCGAAATACAAGCATATGTACAGTTAGAGACATACACAAACAATTGTAATATTCGACACATACACACGAATACAACAATATGGACAGCACTGAGTAATGCGAACTCATGGTTATACTCTACACGAGCAAACCAACTGATCGAAATAACTCTGCGGTGTACATCTGTGCCAGCGTAAGGGCTGGTAATCTGTCCACTAGATCCACCATGTGGTGACGGTGGAAGATTGTATTATTAATTGGGAGCAGAAGAGGGGGCTGCTTAGGCGTAGTGGTTTAGGATGGACTACTCGAGGAGGCTTCCATTCATACTGGTGACGAGTCAAGACTCATCGCTGAGCGGCTACGGGCGCCAATTTTCAATCGTTATGATTTGGACCGCTCTGGAGACGTGCTGGGGATTTCGTCTCTCCGTGGCAATCGACACTGCATCCATGGATCGAGATTCCAACATCGCTCTGGAGTCGTATGTACTGTGTTAAAGTGGCGTAAGGTGTGGGGTCTGAATAGCTCAGTGGTAAGAGCAGTTGCCCGGAAAGCGAAAGACTCGGGTTCGATTCCCGATTCAGCCACTTGTACCTGGCATATTTTTTCAGACCCGCAAATGTTGTTTTCTAACAATTATTTGTCGGGCTGAGGAAGTGTGTAAAACGCCCTACACAGATACGACAGTGCCGCTGCCACGGAAGAGATGGATGCTTGGTTCGTGCCTCCTCCCGCCTTAAATCCCCCTCGCTTCACAGGGGTAAGGGAGAGGAGGGGAGATAGAGAGGGGATGGGAGAGGGGAAGATAGAAAGAGGAGTGGGAATAGGGTAGAGGAGGGATAGGGGAGGGAGGAATTAACTGGTGGTTAAGATCGTCGTAAGATTGTAATCTGGTAGATTGGTCTGTACGATTGTTATTACCGCGGGCTTTTTTGTCCGTATTATGACGTCTTGCGTCGTTAATTTACATTTTTCCTTTAATGTGATTTGTCCGCTTCTTTTTATTTCTAGTTTTCGCGTTGCGTCGTTTTCGCACGTTATTTCGATCAGTTGGTTTGCTCGTGTAGAGTATAACCATGAGATCGCATTACTCAGCGCTGTCCATATTGTTGTATTCGTGTGTATGTGTCGAATATTACAATTGTTTGTGTATGTCTCTAACTGTACATACGCTTGTACTTCGCATGGCGCTCCTTCGTCTAAATAATGTACGGGATAATTTTGTTCGCAAACATATTGGTCATTATTTCGCACGCATTTATTTAGATCGTTTTCGGTAGGCGTAAAATACGTTCGGCTATCTACGTCTATCGCTATTATCGGTTGATTTACTTCTATAAATATAAATGTATTATTGAATAAAATAAATAAATAAAATAAATGAATAAAATAAAATAAATAAATAAAATAAATGAAAATAAAAAAAAAAAATAAAATAAAATAAAATAAAATAAAATAAAATAAATAAAATAAAATAAAATAAATAAATAAAATATAATAAAATAAATAAATAAAATATAATAAAATAAATAAATAAAATTAATTAATTAATACAAAAGAAATATAAAAATATGTTTTGTTTTCTTCTATCTATTATTTTTTGCGCTGAAGATGATCCGAAGAAGAGATCGAAACGTACGCCGTTCTACAATTTAAAGCGAGATATAATAAATGTGCCCTAATTATTGCGCCTGGCTTTTATTGCCTTTTTTACCTTATTTATTATCTTTAAAAGTCTTATAATTATATTAATAATATATTAATTTCTTCAAAGACACCTCAGAAATTTAAATTTATTATCCGCAGAGATGTATCAATTTGCGGCAGAAAAGACAATTATAATTAATTGAGCCGTTTAGAAAAATTATTTGATTATAACAGTGATGGAATAATATCGAATAAAAATAAAAACTAATATATCACGACTTACCGATGAAGGATCTATTACAGTGCTGGGATTTACTTGCACATTTCGGCCCGATTCCGTGGCTCACGCCTATTGCCCCCCACTCACCGCTCGTGCGTTAGCAACGAGTCGCCAGATACGCGTAACTAAGGAGCGCTTTATCTCAGGAGCGTCCATATATAAGAATGTCCAAATATAAATATAATAAGACAATACTTTTCTATAATTAAAAGTTTTTCTTCAATATTTTATATCAATGAAATATAAAATATTGAAGAAAAACTTTTAATTTTGAGAATTTGGCGGTGCATTTAGAAAAGTATTGTCTTATTATTATATTTGGACATTCTTATATATGGACGCTCCTGAGACAAAGCGTCGCGCTCCTTAGTTACGCGTATCTGGCGACTCGTTGCTAACGCACGAGCGGTGAGTGGGGGGCAATAGGCGTGAGCCACGGAATCGGGCCAAAATGTGCAAGTAAATCCCAGCACTGATCTATTAAAATAAAGATCGGAAGCTTAAGGGAAAAACACAATCGTGACATTACATGATATGCCTTAAACTGTCGCGCGGACGGAGAAAATAAACAAAATACAATGAAATAAGAACAACAAGGCAAACACGATCATGATGAGAAAAACAAATTATCAGTGCCGGTTAATTTAAAACTTTTTTAGCTTTTTAATAATGGGAAAATAGGAAGAATTTAATGATCCGATAATTCGCTCTGCAAGTTCAAACTAATTCTCTGTTTTTTTTTATAAGTAACATTTCCGACGTGAATCTCCTATGATAACACGGTTCATTATATAAAACAATTCCTCAACATTGTGAGCATTTTATTAAAGGCATTCCCACAATTTATTAACAGCAATCCAAACAGAACTGCTATTTTCCGAAATTTCTAGATGTGCTTCAAAGATAAATCTTTGAATATTTTAAAATATTCAGAAACACGTTGGTTAACACGTTACAAATGCACTCAAAGAATTTTAGAAATGTGGGATGTATTAGGAAATTTTTTGATGGAACAAATATCTGAGAACGTTCGTGCTGCAAATAATTTGCTTTCAATTTTCCAAAATCCTACAACAAAAGCTTATTTCTTTTTTCTTGATATTGCACTTATGCGACAATAAAAAACAAACGCAACAATAATATTATCATATAATAATACTATTATCGATTATAAAGCTTTTTATTTTGTTTTTAATTTACGCTGGCTGTTAAAATGCGTTTCAACAATAGTCTTAACAAGAACCTTTTCTCATTCTTTCAATTTGTTTTTACTGAAAAGGGTCCAATCGAGAATCGAAACGTTTAATATTAAGAACTTTTCAAAATTTATTTATTATTTGTTATTCTAGTCTTAAGAACTTTTAAGATTTAAATACATACATGTACATACGCAATTTGCTTTTTAAGCATTTTTGTATTTATTATATTTTATATTTTATATTTTATTATTATATTTTATATTTCTATATTTTATTATATTTTATTTATTTTATTTTGTATTTTTTAATAATTTTTACATTCAGCTATAAATATAAACTGTGTTTATCTAAATTTATATTATTCTATTAATTTATATTCCTTAAAAGCTGAGTAATTATTGAATCTAGCTTGTCAGTTATATATAACCCTAAAAACTTACCTTTTTTTTTAAAAAGGTAAGTTTTTAGGGATATCATTCCTTTTTGTAGTATATATTAACATCTTTAAATAAATACAAATATACAGTGGTATTATTAACAATAATAAGATTGTAGCAAATCTGTACAGAGGCAAATAAATCGAAAAGGTTTCGTAAATATTCTTTAGGTTTTTTTCCACTATCCATATAATAAATTTTTTTCGATAATGATTTTAATATAAATCATTTAATCTGACTGCATTAGACGTGAAAAAAAGAGTGAACGTATATTATAATACATACATACATACATACATACATACGTACATACATACATACATACATACATACATACGTACATACATACATACATACATACATACATACGTATATACATACATACATACATACATACATACGTACATACATACATACATACATACGTATATACATACATACATACATACATACATACGTATATACATACATACATACATACATACGTATATACATACATACATACATACATACATACGTATATACATACATACATACATACATACATACGTATATACATACATACATACATACATACATACGTATATATATATATATATATATATATATATATATATATATATATATAAGGTTCACATTAAAAAATATGTACTGTCAAAAAAACGTACATTTTATGCGTGTTACAATAATCATTTACTCCTTTTTTTCATAATGGATGCAGTCAGATTAAATGATTTATTTGGATCATTATCGAAACAAAATTTATTATTTGGATAGTGGAAAAACCTAAAAAATATTTACGAAACCTTCTTCATTTATTTGGCTCTGTACAGATTTGTTACGAATTTGTTAATATATATATATATATATATATATATATATATATATATATATTACACACGCACGCACGCACGCAAACACACACACACACACGCGCGCGCGCGCGCTCGCATATATATATATATATATATACAGCATTATCATTCGTACTCATCTCTAAGCACGCACACGCACGCACATGCACAATGGCGTAATACGCGAAAAACGAAGAGAAAGAGAAAGAAAGCAAGAATTAACAAAAGAGAGCGAGAGATAACGAAAGAGAAAGAATGATATATCTATTAATAACTATTACCGACAGTGATAAAAATGGTAAATGTGCTTACAATACAGTATTATGCATTATCGATAACTTTATTTTCAATTAACGCCATCTTGCGTGTAAAGCTAGAAAAGTACTTTTTCATGTGGTCGACGACGACGACGACGACGTCGACGTTTCTTAAGTGAGAATTTCCACATTGTGACTTTGCGTCATAATATGGCCGTTCACGACACATGTAGAGTGAAAATTAAGATATTTTCGTTATATAATTAATACCCAAGTTATCGATTAAGCCTAGTAAGATCTCAATCAGTCCAGCCGTTATTGAAATCTGATAATTTCAGTTACTCTCAACTGACCGGCTCGCGTGAAGGTACACGGTACGTCTTGCTGTTGCTGCGCATGACTTGGCGCGAGACACTACCGTGTCTCTTGATACGTATTAAACATACCTCAAAAGTTATAATCCCCGCTATTTTTTTAAAAATATAATTCTTGTTGTGTTTTTATATTTATTATTTTATTATCAAGTTATTTCTCTTACATAAAAGAATGGAAGATAAATTTTATTTATTCTATTATATATAATATAAATATTCTATTTCCATTCTAGTTATATTTATTCTACTAATTGCATTTATTCTATTGTATTGCATAGAAATATATATATTGCATATATTGCAAGCGAATAGGAAAATTCGACGGCCGAACATGTGCAAGCGGCGAACGTTTTCGTGATCGCTCAGTGCTGTTCGTAGCTCGTAGCTTGCCCCCACGCACGAAGCTACACGTACACGCTATGAAGTAGCGACTACGTCTGTGTTAGTAAGTCCCGCGGTAAGTGGTGGGGGCTCCCATTTCCCACGAACTGGCAGCTCTGCCTTGACCTTGACATATGTTGTCAAGGACATAATTCTGAGTAACTTTTTCTTCTAATTTAATCGTCGCTCGTTGCTTATTAAAAAGTTATTAACAAAAAAAGTTTGAAATATACCAAAGTACATGCACGGACAGGAAGCAGGCGCGCGCGTGCTTCCTGTCCGTGCATGTACTTTGGTATATTTCAAACTTTTTTTATTAATAACTTTATCTATCCAGATGCTTCTGTTACCTACCACCATGCTTCTTCCATAGCCTCTTTCCATCTTCGCTTTTTCTACCATCCTCCATCTCATTCTTCTCTCCTCCATCGTTAAGTCCTCGTCCACGCCTATCTTCCACAATCTCCTTATCTCACTCCCTTTCTCCAATATCTCGTCCTTATCCTCTTCTTTATCCATTTCCACTAATAATACCTTTTTCCCCCCTCCCCTACTCTTTCCACTACCCCTTTCAATTTTACCCTTCTCCCCAATATCTCCTCCATTACATCTACCATCACCACCTCCCTTCTCTCTCCGGCTCTTTCCCTACCACGCCTCTCAACACTACATTTCTTCTCCTTCTTTCTCCTCTTGTCCTTTCCTCCTCTTTTCTTCTCTCTTCTATGTCCCTCTCTTCTCTCCTACTCATCTTCTCTTCCTTCACCCTCTTTTCCTTCCTCACCTTACTCTATTCTTCTTTCCCTCCATTCTTCTCTTCTTCTCTCTCCTCCTCTCTTCTCCTCCTAGCCCTCTCCTTCTCCTCGTCCTCCTTTCTACTTCTTATCTCCTTCTTCTCTCTTCCCATTACCTTACTCCATTCTTCTTTCCCTCCATTCCCCTCTTCTTCTCTCTCCTCCTCTCTTTTCCTCCTATTCCTCTCCTTCTCCTCCTCCTCCTTTCTACTTCTTATCTCCTTCATCTCTCTTCCAATTCTTTCTTTTCTTTCTCCTCCTGTGCTCTCCTCTATCCTTTCCCTCCTCTCTCTCCCTCTTCTCCTTCTCTCTCCTTTTTTCTTCCCTTCTCCCGACCTGCTCGCCCTCTTCTCCTCCTTTCCTCTCTCTTCTCTCTCTCCTCCTACCCTACTCCCTCCTTCCTCTTCTCTCTCTCCCGCTTCCTCTTCGCTTTCCTCCTCTCACCAGTATTCTCTTTCCCTTCTCTCTACTCTTGCACCTAAATCTAAACCTTTCCTCTCCCTTTCTTTCCTTACCTCTCTTTCTTTTTCACTGCCTGTCTCTTCTGCTTCCTCTCTCCTTTCCTCCTTTTTCACTACAATTTCCTCCTTCACTGCTCCCCTTGCTCCCCCTATCCCCCTCTTCTCTCTTCTTCCTTGATCCCTCGCTTCCTCTCTCTCTTCTTCTCCCTCCTCTTCACTTTCCTCTTCTTGCGACACCGTTGTTTTCTCCTCCTTTTCTCTCCTTCCTCTCGCTCTCTCTTCTCTCCATAGTTTCAGCTCCTTCCTTATTCCCCTTACCTCCACCACCAGCTCCTTCAGCCACTTTTCCATGTCCTCCATCTATTTTTCTTTCCTCCCGTTTCCTTTTCCCAGCCTTCTTACTTCTCTCCCTTTCTTTCTTCCCTCTCACTCTCCCTTCCACCTTTATCTTCTTCCTTCTCTTACCTTCCTGTCCTCTTCCGTTCTTCTCACTCGCTTTCTTATCTCCTATTCCGCCTCTCTCTCCTTTCACTTCCTTCTCCTCCTCACCCCTTTTCTCACAACGCACTTTATCCTTTTCTACTTTTCTATCCGCTGCCTTTCACCTAACCTCGCTTTCCACCATCTACTCTCTTCTGCCCTTTTCCCTGTCGCACTCCCCTTCTCTTCTTTCCCTTTCTCTGTTGTCCCTTCTGCCTTCTGCCAGTCCCTTTTCACCTTTTTCGCTTCTGTCACACCTTTATTCTTCCTTCTTTTCACTTGCTATGTATTCCTACTGCCCATTTCCGTATCGATATCCACTAACTCCCTATGTGCTCGATCCTAGTTCCTTACCTACATTCGGCGCCACCTCTCGGATTTTCTCATTCAACTCTCCTCGTTCCTTTGTGCCCTATCTTATCTAACTCTCCTCTTTCTTATCGACCTCTCGTCCTTCCTCTTCCTCTCAGCCTTTCTCCTTCTATCCATCTTCTCTCTCTCTTTTTCTTCCTTCTAACCTTCAAACTGCCAAACGCCTTTGTATCCTTCTTTTTTCTATAAACATCCTTCCACTTTGTTCCCTTCACTCAAATCTGCTCCTCCCTTTTTGCTCTTCCTATTCCTTTCCTCCGCTCCGATTCCTTCCTCTCTACACCAACTATCCGCGCCTTTCCCTTCGAGCACATGCCCCAACTATCTCTTCTCCAACCGCCATTTTTCCCCTTCTCCATGTTTTATTAATATTTATGGTAATTATTTTAATATATTAATATAATTTTAATTAATTATATTATATATAATTATAGGTTACATTAATAATAATTATAATACGTATATTTGGGATTCAACTAACAGGTAAGCATCTTTACCTATATTGGGGGCTTGTCCTTTCATCTTTAATTATTAATTATTTAAATATCTAAATTATATATTATTTTTACAGATTTACATAAAATATATTTTATTTTCAAAAACTACTTGTGTTAATACTGGTATGCTTAAACTTAAATGTATATAAATATAATATTAATCAAATTATAAAGTAATAAACATGTCTAACGCATCAAAACGTAAGGTATCTGTTTCAAAATGTCATATTAGAAGAATTATTCAAGATCAAACTAATATTGATATAGCAGGATCATCTACACAAATCATTAAACAGTCATTATTCAGTACCAATAGATTGATTAATGATAATTGTTTGGTTTTACATGAAAATAGTAATATAAATATTCATGCGTTTAATAAAGACATCCCTAATAAAACACTTAATCCTGAAATTAAAATCTGTGAAAATAAAAATTATCCACAATGTCACAATATATTATAAATTATAATAATACTGGCATGCAAATAGACTATGATCATAATAATGATATTGACAATATCACCACAGAGAATAAAAGCAGAAGTTACAATGATGTTGATAATGATAATAAATTTAAAAATGATTTAATTACATGGGCTTTATCATACAACATTAATCACAATGCATGTAATGCATTGATAAAAATTTTGCGGCAATATACATCATGTAACTTTCCAAAAGATATAAGAACATTATTACAAACTCGACGACAAGTTAATGTAATAGATGCATGTGGTGGACAATATTTTTCTGTGGGCTTGAATAATGTGATTAAAAAAATGTTTTTGAAATCTAAAGAAAAATTAAATTTACTTATAAATATAGATGGTCTTCCTATATCAAAATCATCACAGTCTTCATTATGGCCTATTTTATGTTCGAATACTGTAAATGAAAATGTATATGTTATTGGTGCATATTTTGGAGAAAAAAACCGCAAGATTGCAATATTTTTCTTTAACCGCTGGTTAATGATTTAATTTCTTTAAGCATTGGTTACATTTATGATGAAAACGTGATAAAAGTTAAATTATTTGGTTTGATTTATGATGCACCAGCAAAATCCTTCATTTTATGTACAAAAGGTCACACTGGATTCTACAGCTGTACAAAATGTACAATAAAAGGAAAATATTTAAACGGTAGAGTTTGTTTTCCAAATGCACAATACTCTTTAAGAACTGATGATATATATGCTATAAATGGTTACAAGAATTTTCAGACAGGTTACTCCATTGTGAATAATATTCCGAGTTTTTTACCTATAACGAACACGCCTCTAGACTATATGCATTTTGTATTATTGGGTGTTGTTAAAAAATTAATACTTTTATGGACAAAAGGACCGCTTTCAGTACGTTTAAGACCAAGATCAATCAAAAGAATATCATACTTATTAATTTTGCTTAGAAGTAATACACCAAGAGATTTTGTTAGAAAGCCAAGATGTATACAAGAAGTTAAACAATGGAAAGCTGTAGAATTCAGAAATTTCCTTTTATATACAGGACCTATTGTTTTTAGATATTCATTGCCAGAAAATCTGTATCATCATTTTCTTATGCTTCATGTAGCCATTACAATTCTTGTTCGTCCAAATTTATGTAAAACAGAATTTATTAATTACGCAGAGTGTTATGCCTCGGGTGAGGCACGGTAAATTTCGGGATCGTTGCCGGATTAAGATTAAAGAATCTGGGATGCGTCTGGCGGGTTACCCGTAGCACTGGACACTTTTTATGTTAAATAAAACTTTTATTCATTACAAATGGTCTTAGTTATAATTCGTCCTCGTATTTATTATCTACTCGTGTCGCGTATCGTGTTAACTGACACTCGCGTGCGCGTATTTGGAGTCGGGTTTACGTCGCGAGACTCGCTTCTCGTTCTCCACGATTTTTACTAAGTATGACTACTCAATATTGCAATAATTATCGACACTTGCTGTTGACACTCGCGACTGTTAGCGCTACTGCCCGCGTAATATTAATTAAGGATAAAGACTGCCCGCCGCTCGTTGGCGATGGGTCTTTTTATTATCTCCCCTTGGTTTCCCGGGAGGAGATCGTTTAGCGACTAGACCATGTGTCGTGTCGCTCGATTTTTGCGGCAAGATCCGGATGCAAGCTAAGGAGTTCTAAGTAGGACTTCTTTGCTTGCATTTTCGCAATTTCCTTATTCCTTTTTATTTCGCTTTTAGGTAGGACTTCTACGTTGCATTTTCGCAATGCCCTTATTCCGCTTGCCTTGATTTCCGTGTTTTCGCAATGAAGTGATTGCGCGGTCGCTCGGGCTCGCGCGTGGCTCGCGTTGTCAGCGCTTCGCTCGGTCAACGTTCGTAACGTGATCTGTATTCGCGTTACACGTTGAGCAATGTCTTATCGTATAAAATAATATATCTCTAAAATAATATATATCTAGTAATTTGTGTGTAGCCTTTTCGGGCTATAACATCTCTCCCTTGTAAAAAAAAGGAAAACGGAGGTGTAAAAGTGACGTTTTTCGCAAAACAAACAAAATTATTTTTTCTTATTCTAATGTACAACATTTTTCCCGTATACAATATGAGGTATAATCGTTTCTTATTATTCCTATACTTATCTAAAATCGTGTACTTAAACTACGTTTTAGTATGGGTTTTGGGAATCCGTAGGATATACGTGGTTCGTCTTCTTCGTATATCCTGACTGACGATCGTTTCGTATGTTTCTTTTTATTTTTTATGATTATAAAAATTATTAATATTATTATAATTATTGTGGTTATTCCGCTTGTCGCCATAGGATATACGAATTGTTTTTGCGTAAAGAATTTGTCGTTAGTGTTTTGCAAATCGTTGTTTATATCCTTTAATTTATTTTTTAATTCTGTTAATTCTGAATGCTGTACGATGTTTTGTTGTTTTGTGTCTAGTACGTCTGTATTGTCTCGTATAAATGTAATATTAATTTCCGGTAAATACGTTTCTATTTCGTTGCCTTGAATGACTTCTATTGGTTGGATCGTCATTTCCGTTGTTATTAATTTACATTTATTTTGGAGTGTGATTTGCCCTGTTCCTTTAATTATCTTTCTAATTTCATTATAATTTTCGCATTGAATTATTATTGATTGTTCACGTATAGTGGAATATAACCAAGTAAGTGACTGTCGCAATGGTATCCATATCGTTTCTGTCGCAATTATATGTTTACTTTTGCAGGCCTCTGTTTGGCTTTGTTGTTGCAAGTACATATGTATTTCGCACGGCGCATTTGGATTAAGGGGATCCTAAACCGACGGGCGAACTCCGACGGGTTAGCGCCCTCATCTAAACGTAACTAAAAGGGTCGATAATATCGACATTTTTAGTTCTGCCATTACCAACATAATTATTTAAAACATACATAATAGAAAACGCAATCTTTTGCATTGTGTTCCATATATTGAAATGAGACAATATCACAATATATTTTTACTGCTTTATATACAATAATTAATTGATAAATTACCAAACTTTAATTCATGCGTGAGAGAGTAATATATATGTGCGCACTAAGGCCCTGCGCACAATAGAGAAAATATTAGGAATAGGAATAAAATATTAAATATCAGGAGGAGCAATTTGGAATTATTTTACTTCAAACAAGAAAACGGAATGGATTAATTATCTCTAATTTTTATTTTTTTATTTCATTATGCGTTAATCCATTCCGTTCCCTTGTTTGAAGTAAAATAATTCCAAATTGCTCCTCCTAATATTTTATATTTTATTCCTATTCCTAATATTTTCTCTATTGTGCGCAGGGCCTAAAGGTGCCATTACATGGCAGCGTTAAGCGTCGAGCGTCTGCGTAGAAAATTGCGCAGAATCTAATTTCAGCCTAGAATCTATCTCTTTTAAATCCTGCGCATTTTTCTGCGCAGACGCTCGACGCTTAATGCTGCCATGTAAAGGTACCTTAACATTATCGCAATTTCTAATATCTTCTTTCTCTCGATCATACGCTTACTCTGTTTCTCTCTGTATCTCTCTTTCTAATCGCTCGCTTACTACGTACTGCATATCGCTCAGCTTTATTCTTTTAGCATATTCGCTTACGCGTTTATTCGCGCTTTTCTCTCTCTCTCTCTCTCTCTCTCTCTCTCTCTCTTTTGTTCATTCATTATTCTTTCATTCTCATTATCATATTTTTGTATTTGTTCAACATTTATTCTTCTGTTTTATTCTTATCCCTCTACACGTAAATAAATAAATTTATTTATTTTTATTTTATATAGCATAAATGAGATATACAATACAAGTTATTTTCTTTTTTTATTTCACTATATATAGTTAATACAATACATAATTACGTTCCTCTATAGTTAAATACAACACATGCACATACAAAAATACACACGCACACGCACACATACATAATACTTTTTTATTTATAAAATATACAATATCTTATTTATGCTTTATAAAATAAAGATGAATAAATTAATTTATTATCATGTAGGAAAACAAGAATAGAAAGAATAAAAGTCGAACAAATAAAAGATTATAATAATGGGAATGAAAGAATACAATAAAGAACAAGCAGAGAAAGAGAGAGAGAGAGAGAGAGAACGAATGAGGAGCAAGCGAGATAACTAACATGAAAGACTGCCGAAGTTTCGCTCGCGAGGCTCGCTTTATCTATAATCTCTTGCGTTATATATCGTTACTGTAAAATTTTTGTTTTTCGCGCTTATTGATCCGAAAATAATTACAATGAATTAATGATATTTTACCGATTAAAATGATACCAAACACGATACAAATCGGGTAATTTTTAATCAATTATGTAATTAAAATTATGATTACTTATTTCATTAAAAATAATCCGTTTTATGTCATGTTTGGTATCATTTTAATCGCAAGAAACTCATTAATCCATTATATTTATATTCATACTAATAAAATTCAAAATGTAAGTTTCAGTTTTTATTTTGTAAAATGTTTATATTTTGTACATAAGGAAAGATCCCCGATGCTATAGAATCGACAAAAGCGAGAGCAAGAAAGAATGAAGGAGCAAGCGAGATGACAAACATCAAAGTGTTCCGAAGTCTCGCTCGCCAGGTTCCCTTTATCTGTAATCTTTGACATGTATATGTCATCTTATTATAGAAAATAAAATCTCTGTATTTCGCATTTTATATATCTGAAAATAATTGTAATGGATTAATTACATTTTTGCGATTAAAATGACACTAAGTATGACATAAATCGGATTATTTTTAATGAAATAAGTAATCATAATTTTAATTACATAATTGATTAAAAATTATCCGATTTATATCGTGTTTGGTATCATTTTAATCGGTAAAATATCATTAATTCATTGTAATTATTTTCGGATCAATAAGCGCGAAAAACAAAAATTTTACAGTTACGATATACAGGGTGTCCCAAAGCACCCTTGACAACGCTCGTGAGCAAGTAGAGCACAGTAAACTGAACAGAAAAGTCCTGTAACATTTTGCAATTTTCGCAATAATTATTGAAATATTAATTAAAAAAGATTGGCGAATGAGCGCGCGTTTCGCGCGGCTAGACCGTGGGACGTACGCTCTAGGCGTGCCAGCGGCGAGCTTCGCAGTGTCGCACGGCAACGAAAAGTTTGGTGGCCCTGCGACGAGAGTCGGGGTACGCGCGAGCAGCGAGCGGCCATTAATAACAATTATTAAATGATTTAGATAAATAATGCTAATTAAATGCTTGCTTAACAATTACAAAAAGAATCAATTATTGAATAATAATATATTATTATTATTATTATTATTATTTTATTATGATTTTTAATTATTTTTTTACGTTTCGTGGAAAAAGAAATGATAAGAAAGATAAGAGAATTTGATGCTGCAATAATATACTTACAAAAGGAAACGAACGAGAATCAATTGTGAATTTACGATCCTTCATCAAAGTAGGATTCATAACTACGGTAAAACACAATAAAAAATTAAAATTGTGAATGCTGAAAATTAGATATCTATGAAAAAGAAACAAAGAATCTATCGTGTGAATTTACGCTTATAAGCTTTCGTTAATTTATTATTTACAATTACTATAGAAAACAATGTAATCGATTCCTATCGTTTTTTTTTGGTTCCTTCGTCAGGATTGCGACAAATGTTCATACAAAAATATTCGAATACGCATATCAAAAAATATAAAGCCTTCGCTAGTATAAAATAATAAACGTTTCCCGCTTCATGTATTGAAATAAAATATCTTATTTACCTCATGTATCGAAATAAGATATCTTATTTCGATACATGAGGTAACGATTATAACTTGTAATCGTTGTGCTCTGCTTGAGATGGTTCTACTTATATTTTCCCGAAATAAAATTATTTTGTGGCAAGGAAACGCTATCGTTTCCACACCACCTTGAGGTAGATAGCTTGGCGCGTTTTTTTTAAGTGGTTTCCCTAGTAGGCCTAATCCATTCTCAAAATTTAATGCAATAACTGTTCGAAGTGTCTTCCTCGTGCTTGTAAGCAGAGTTCGACTCTTCCAGTTATTTGTCGCGTCGCACGGTGCGCCATTTCCGACGTAATACTATTAAAGGCCGCTAAAATAGCTTCGCGTACCTCATCTTCGGTACCATCACGATGGTGCTCGACTGAAGCTTTTACATAGCCCCAAAGAAAATAGTCTAGCACGTTCAAATCTGGCGACCGTGCCGGCCAAACGATAGGGGCACCTCGACCTATCCATTTGTCCGGAAAACGCGCGTCTAAAATTTCTCATACTCGACGGGAATAATGTGCGGGAGTTCCATCGTGTTGAAAAATCAGCTTTTCTCGCGCGCAAAGAGGAACATCCTCCAAAAGTTCCGGCAACTTGTTCTCAATGAACTCCGCGTACGTCTGTCCATTGAAATGTGGCGGAAGGAAATATGGGCCGATCTGAAAATTGCCAATAGATACATTACGAGGACAGTGCGGGAAAAAAGATATTTTAATTTACAAAAATATTTACCACTCTGTTCGCAATTACTCCTGCCCATACATTTATCGACCAGCAATATTGAAATGAGCACTGACGGATGGCGTGAGGATTCTCCTTGTGCCAGATCACGAAATTGCGAGAATTAAAGACGCCATTTGGTGTGAATGTGGACTCATCTGTCCATAAGATACGGTCGGGAAATAAAACGTTTCGCCGACACTTTGCGAGGAACCCTGTGCGTGTTTTATTAATGATTATCAAATGCTAAAAGTGCCGTGAATATCGAAGAAAAACTGAAATTAAAAAAATGAAAATACCTTCGCAGAAGTGGACGCGCTGTATTTCGTCTCGTGCAAGAAGTTGCTGTATACGTTGGTAATGGAATGGGTGCAACCCATTATTTCGTAAAATGCGATGCACCGTGGATCGTGGTATACCAAGTGCATGAGCAACACGGCGTATACTATTTTGCGGATTTTCTTCAAATGCACGCAATACTTCCTCGTCGTCATTAACGTGACGACGTACTGGTACATCGCAATTATTCCTTCCCATACATTTATCGATTTATCGACACTTGTTAAACCTTTATCGACCAGCAGTTTTTGATTCAAATGCTTTTGTGAGGACAGCACGGACAATGTTTTCGATTTTCAATTGTTTTTTTTTTGTTTCTCATGTTTTTACACGTATGCGTGGGCGTATACGTTTCATTTACGTGTTATTAAAGTGCTTTAATAATGAATTATACGGTGGAAGAGTATACAGATATGATTATCTGTTATGGGATGGCCGGAGAAAATGGTTGTGCCGCGGAGCGCATTTACGCAGAGCGATTTCCTAATCGTGAGCGGCATCCGTCAAGAGTAACAATTACGGATTGTGTCCGACGAGGAAAACGAACAGGATTTCTTCTGGCACAACATCAAAACCGTGTTGATGTACCAGTACGTCGTCACGTTAATGATGACGAGGAAGTACTGCGTGCATTTGAAGAAAATCCGCAAAATAGTATACGCCGTGTTGCTCATGCACTTGGTATACCACGATCCACGGTGCATCGCATTTTACGAAATAATGGGTTGCACCCATTCCATTACCAACGTGTACAGCAACTTCTTGCACGAGACGAAATACAGCGCGTCCACTTCTGCGAAGGTATTTTCATTTTTTTAATTTCAGTTTTTCTTTGATATTCACGGCACTTTTAGCATTTGATAATCATTGATAAAACACGCGCAGGGTTCCTCGCACAGTGTCGGCGAAACGTTTTATTTCCCGACCGTATTTTGTGGACAGATGAATCCACATTCACACCAAATGGCGTCTTTAATTCTCGCAATTTCGTAATCTGGCAAGAGGAGAATCCTCACGCCATCCGTCAGTGCTCATTTCAATATCGCTGGTCAATAAATGTATGGGCAGGAGTAATTGCGAACAGAGTGGTAAATATTTTTGTAAATTAAAATATCTTGTTTCCCGCACTGTCCTCGTAATGTATCTATTGGCGATTTTCAGATCGGCCCATATTTTCTTCCGCCACATCTCAATGGACAGACGTACGCGGAGTTCATTCAGAACAAGTTACCGGAACTTTTGGAGGACGTTCCTCTTTGCGCGCGAGAAACGCTGATTTTTCAACACGATGGAGCTCCCGCACATTATTCCCGTCGAGTACGAGAAATTTTAGACGCGCGTTTTCCGGACAAATGGATAGGTCGAGGTGGCCCTATCGTTTGGCCGGCACGGTCGCCAGATTTGAACGTGCTAGACTATTTTCTTTGGGGCTATGTAAAAGCTTCAGTCGAGCACCATCGTGATGGTACCGAAGATGAGGTACGCGAAGCTATTTTAGCGGCCTTTAATAGTATTACTCCGGACATGGCGCACCGTGCGACGCGACAAATAACTGGAAGAGTCGAACTCTGCTTACAAGCACGAGGAAGACACTTCGAACAGTTATTGCATTAAATTTTGAGAGTGGATTAGGCCTACTGGGGAAACCACTTAAAAAAACGCGCCAAGCTATCTACCTCAAGGTGGTGTGGAAACGATAGCGTTTCCTTGCCACAAAATAATTTTATTTCGGGAAAATATAAGTAGAACCATCAAGCAGAGCACAACGATTACAAGTTATAATCGTTACCTCATGTATTGATTAAGATTAAGATATCTTATTTCGATACATGAGGTAAATAAGATATTTTATTTCAATACATGAAACGGGACACGTTTATTATTTTATACTAGCGGAGGCTTTATATTTTTTGATATGCGTATTCGAATATTTTTGTATGAACATTTGTCGCAATCCTGACGAAGGAACCAAAAAAAACGATAGGGATCGGTTACATTGTTTTCTATAGTAATTGTAAATAATAAATTAACGAAAGCTTATAAGCGTAAATTCACACGATAGATTCTTTGTTTCTTTTTCATAGATATCTAATTTTCAGCATTAACAATTTTAATTTTTTATTGTGTTTTACCGTAGTTATGAATCCTACCTTGATGAAGGATCGTAAATTCACAATTGATTCTCGATCGTTTCCTTTTGTAAGTATATTATTGCAGCATCAAATTCTCTTATCTTTCTTATCATTTCCTTTTCCACGAAACGTAAAAAAAATAATTAAAAATCATAATAAAATAATAATAATCATAATATATTATTATTCAATAATTAATTCTTTTTGTAATTGTTAAGCAAGCATTTAATTAGCATTATTTATCTAAATCATTTAATAACTGTTATTAATGGTCGCTCGCTGCTCGCGCGTACCCCGACTTTCGTCGCAGGGCCCCCAAACTTTTCGTTGCCGTGCGACACTGCGAAGCTCGCCGCTGGCACGCCTAGAGCGTACGTCCCACGGTCTAGCCGCGCGAAACGCGCGCTCATTCGCCAATCTTTTTTAATTAATATTTCATTAATTATTGCGAAAATTGCAAAATGGTACAGGTCTTTTCTGTTCAGCTTACTGTGCTCTACCTGCTCACGAGCGTTGTCAAGGGTGCTTTGGGACACCCTGTATAACGCGAGAGATTATAGATAAAGCGAGCCTCGCGAGCGAAACTTCGAAAATCTTTCATGTTAGCTATCTCGCTTGCTCCTCATTCGCTCTCTCTCTCTCTCTCTCTTTCTCTACTTGTTCTTTATTTTATTCTTTCATTCCCATTATTATATTCTTTTGTTTGCTCAACCTTTATTCTTTCTCTTCTTGTTTTCCTACATGATAATTAATTAATTTATTCATCTTTATTTTATAAAGCGTAAATAAGATATTGTATATTTTATAAATAAAAAAGTATTATGTATGTGTGCTTGTGCGTGTGTATTTTTGTATGTGCAGGTGTTGTATTTAACTAAAGTGAAACGTAATTATGTATTGTATTAACTATATATAGTGAAATAAAAAAAGAAAATAACGTATTGTATATCTCATTTATGCTATTTAAAATAAAAATAAATAAATTTATTTATTTACGTGTAGAGAGATAAAAATAAAATAGAACAATAAATGTTGAACAAATACGAAAATATAATAATGAGAATGAAAGAATAATGAATGAACAAAAGGAGAGAGAGTGAGAGGGGGAGAGGGAGAGAGAGGAGAGGGGGAGAGGGAGAGAGAGGGAGAGAGAGAGAGAGAGAGAGAAGCGCGAGTAAACGCGTAAGCGAATATGCTAGAAGAATAAAGCTAAGCGATATGCAGTACGTAGTAAGCGAACGATTAGAAAGAGAGATACAGAGAGAAACAGAGTAAGTGTATGATCGAAAGAAAGAAGATATTAGAAATTGCGATATGTTAGTGCGTACATGTATATTATTTTCTCACGCATGAATTAAAGTTTGGTAATTTATCAATTAATTATTGTATATAGAATAAGTGAAACTTTAAATCCTCGGTTATCAATTATTAGACGGACGAATCACAGGCGATCATCTAAATCATAAGTTGTAAAGTGAAAGCTATTACATTTTAGAAAATACTGCTTAAAAATAAATTAATAAAAATTTATGTTATTTAATATTTCCAGAATTATTCCATCGCAAAATTTAAATTTTGGAATTTTGAGGGACATTTTGTATATAGCATATAATGTGTAATATACAAAGATAATACAATTATTATTAATTATACAGAATAATCCATATAATTAATTTTATATAATGTTTTCGTTAAATATAAATAATGTTTTTATGTATAAAATTAATTTAGCTATATAAAAACAATGTTTTTATTCGGTTATACAATATTCATTTATAAAGATAAACATTTATAAATATGTGCATTAGTTTTCATTTTCATCATAACGCGATATCTATAGCAGTCAGTACGTAAGTATGTATGTATCGGGCAGTAAGTCGGCTGTACGTACACACACATGCAAACAGACGAACGCGATCATATCAGTGCGCGGCAGCTCAGTCTCATTGTCAGTTTGTCGCGTTTGTTTTGTACATACGCGTAACAAGAGATTATCGCGCGCTCAACCGTTATAACGCGTTATAACACGTTGAAGTGAAAAAACTGTGTTTTTGTGTTTTTAATTTTTAATATATAGTGTGTCCACATAATGGGACAAAAATATAATGACAAACGCTTGCCTTTCTCTGTCCGAAGACTTTCCTTAAAAAAAATAAGGGTCAAAAGGTTAGTATTATTTATACTATATAAGGTATATTTACATAGGGTGTCCGAAAATTCGTGCAACATCCTTTAAGGGAAGGTAGAGGGTGTTATTCTGAACAGAAAAGTCCTGTAACATTTTTTTCTATAACGCTTCATAAAGGAGTTATTATTGAGTAAAGTCTGGTCAATCAGCGCCGACTTTTAGCCGGGCGCACGTCGGTGAGTCGCGCGCCTAGTAGTGTGCGGCAGCGCACACTTCGCACTGTGTGTCCGTTTCCTACTGTGTCCGATTGACACTGGGTCCGATTGCAACTACCGTGTGTCCGATTCCTATTGTGTCCGATTGACACTGTGTCCGATTGATATTGTGTCCGATTGTCATTGTGTCCAATTCCAACTGCCGTGTGTCCGTTTCTTATTGTGTCCAATTGAATCTGTATCCGATTGCAATCACGATGTGTCCGTTTTCTACTGTGTCCGATTGACGCTGTGTCCGATTGCAACCACCGTGTGTCCGTTTCCTACTGTGTCCGATTGACACTGTGTCCGATTGGTATTGTGTCCGATTGTCACTGTGTCCAATTCCAACCGCCGTGTGTCCGTTTCTTATTGTGTCCGATTGAGTCTGTGTCCGATTCATTCAACCTGTTGTGTCCGATTTATTCTGTGCGCAACTGGGACTTCCCCAGACACATAGTCCGTATGAACAATGTGAAATTATGTTCAAATATGTGATAAAGGCAGACACGTCTATATTATACTGATATCTATACGCTTAAATACGCTTAGATATGCGTGCGAGGCAATAGAGCAGTAGAAATACACGATGTTGTCCGACTTCAACATATTGAACACAATTCTCTTTCAAATATGCATAAAACATGCAGAAATATTAATATTGGTAACAGCGGAACTAAAATTATTGATATTATCGATAATTTCGGTCGGTATTATCGATAATTTTAGTTACGCTTAGGGCGCTAACCCGTCGGAGTTCGGCCGTCACTTATGGATCCCCTTAAATATATTACATATATTTTGTTAGGCACATATATTTTGTTGATGCGCTAGATATGTTTTGTATACTTTATAATTTAACATTCTTAATTTGTTAGACAAATATAATGTGTAACACTTTTTTTTTTACTTCAATATGCATACACAAGTATTTTGTATTTTAAAGAAAAATGAACACTAGTGCATATGTAATTGCGGAATTTGACGATGGACTTCAATTAATACCTGCATTGTGGTACAATGCAGATAGAAATTCAAGTATTTGGCCTACTCATTTTAAAAATAAATTTAGGATAAATAAAGCTATCATGACAAGAGAGATGCCACAAAATTGTGAATGGGAT
>CAJQTV010001136.1:0-5000 GCA_907163055.1 Formica aquilonia x Formica polyctena | reverse complement strand
AGAAGAAAAATCCGTAGTAACTCAACAATTTTTTAAATTTCTTTTGTTGTAGAATCTGAATGTAATCATAGTGCACGATGTAAGCATAGCTTTCCTGTAAAATTTGCATATTTCAAAAAATACGAATTTTACAGGAATGCTATATATATGTTTACATCATGCACTATATGTTATTTACATTCAGATTCTACAACAAAAGAAATTTAAAAAATTATTGAGTTACTACGGTTTTTTCTTCTTGAGAGATGTGTCATATATATAATATATATAAAACATATGCGTATAATAATCTTTAACTATAATCACTTTTCAAGCTTCGGAAATGATATAAAAGATTATTTATTAAGATTATTATAAATAGGTCACTTAATTGGTCTATTTTTTAAACTTAATGGATAAAGTTCGGAAAAGGTCCCGTCTCCGATTTTTTTGAAACTCAGTATTCTTACGTATTTTGATGCGCTGATTACGAATATCATAGTGAAAATTGGCGACTATTTGGTTTTCATGGTGACAACCATGAAAAACCCATAAAAATTATAGTTTTTTACGCTTATCTCAGTAAATACGGAAAATCATGATAAATGTTTTAGACAAAAGTTTTAGATCTCACAGAGATAAACATTTTATGTCCTATTCATTTTACCGTACAAGTGATAGTTTTCGAGAAAATCAAAGTTAAACATATATCTCAAACCAATTGCTGTATAGGTGAAACTACAAAGGCTGACAGTACTGCGTAGAAGTCCCAATAAATAACCTCGCTTTGCATGGAAAGTTGCAACCCCATGTGGAACTTCGCTTCGCGTGGAAAAGTGTATGCGTAGAAACAGTGGGTTCCGCCCCCCTGCGGAGGGCTCCACTACCAAAAAACTAGACAAATAGGTTTGTGTGGAACCTCGCTTTGCGTGGAAAGTTGCAAACCCATGTGGAACCTCGCTTCGCGTGGAAAAGTGTATGCGTAGAAACAGTGGGTTCCGCCCCCCTGCTGGGCGGTCCACTACCAAAAAACTAGACAAATAGGTTTGCGTGGAACCTCGCTTTGCGTGGAAAGTTGCAAATCCATGTGGAATCGTATATGTACTGCAAAGTACATGCTTAGATGGGAGGACAGATATAAGACTTAGAGTCCATCGTTTTTGTCGAAAATCACTCGTACGGTAAAAATAAATAGGACATAAAATGTTTATCTCTGTGAGATCTAAAACTTTTGTCTAAAACATTTATCATGATTTTCCGTATTTACTGAGATAAGCGTAAAAAACTATAATTTTTATAGGTTTTTCATGGTTTTCACCATGAAAATCAAATAGTCGCCAATTTTCACTATGATATTCGTAATCAGCGCATCAAAATACGTAAGAATACTGAATTTCAAAAAAATCGGGGATGAGTACTTTTCGGAACTACCTCCATTTTCTCTTAAAAAATGACTTTCTTGTAGGAGTCGCCAAAATTCCTTTTAGGATCTTTCATTTCAACCTGAAAGGAAGCTTTTCGCAAAGTTTCATCAAAATCGGAGACGGGACCTTTTCGGAACTCCACCCAACTTAATATATAATCTTTTATATTATTGTCGAAGCTTGAAAAGTGATTATAGTAAGATTATTATATAGACGGTAGGTCATTAATTTTATTTGGACATTTTATAATGTTCGTAGATGAAATAATAAAACTTTTAAATTATATATTATTCTTCTCATTATTATTATAATTATTATGGAATCACTCAATCTTGTGTACCCTGACAATGTGCGTCCACAGAAACATATTTTTATTATATCACAAATGATAATTATATATATATATACAGGGTGTCCCAAAGCACCCTTGACAACGCTCGTGAGCACGTAGAGCACAGTAAACTGAACAGAAAAGTTCTGTACCATTTTTTTCTATAACGCTTAATAAAGGAGTTATTATTGAGTAAAGTCTGGTCAATCAGCGCCGACTTTTAGCCGGACGCACGTCAGTGAGCCGCCCGTCTGATAGTGTGTGTCGCCGTAGCGACGGAGCGCTCACGCACACTACCAGGCGCGCGGCTAAAGGTCGGCGCTGATTGGCCAGACTTTACTCAATAATAACTCCTTTATTAAGCGTTATAGAAAAAAATGGTACATGACTTTTCTGTTCAGTTTGCTGTGCTCTACCTGCTCACAAGCGTTGTCAAGGGTGCTTTGGGACACCCTGTATATATATATATATAAAATATAAACGAATTTCTAAACTAAAATAAATATATAATAAACTTTCTATATATATATATACTAACTATAAGAAATCACCCAAACAATAATATATATTTATTATATCAAAAATAATATTTATATATAAACACATTTTTAAACTAAAACACAAATGTATAACATATACAGGGTGGCCCACGTAAAGTGTTACAAGCTAATAACTCTAAGAATATTTGTCAAATCAAAAAATTGTTTATGAGAAAGTTTTATATTTTCGAGGGGCCTTTCTAACTACGTAAACATAAAATTGCCTGCGCTCCCCCTCTAAAGGGGGCGGGGGGTAACTTTAAAATTTTAAATGGTACCTCCCATTTTTTGCTTGTAACACTTTACGTGGGCCACCCTGTATATATAAACTCTATATATATATACAGGGTGAGTTTTTTAACTTGAAACTGTAAAATATCACGGAAAGTAAGCTTTATCGAAAAAAATGTTTCAAACAAAAGTTGTAGGGTTCGGAGGGGGCCATATGATAAAAATATGGATTTGACCTTGAGTGACCTTTTCAAGATGAGGTCAATATGGTCGATGTTTTCTTAAATGGAGCTTCCCATTTTTTATTACATATTCTTGTAGCTTATCTCAAGAGCTTTCCAAAACATTATAATAAAGTATTTTTTCATTAAGTACTTTTTGAGTTATTTTATATCTTAATCTGACATATTTTGATATAAAAGATAAAATATCTCGTAAAATATTTAGTTTTTGATAATCTTACCGTAATACTTTTATGTACAGAATAATGAGACAAATCAATTGGTATAAAAAAAAACAAATAATTGTTTAAAAAAATACATTGTAAATAATTACATACTTTTTCTTAAAAACAATTATTTTTAGGGGACCCAGCCCCAATGACCTTGACCTTGACATATGTTGTCAAGGACATAATTCTGAGTAATTTTTTCTTCTAATTTAATCGTCGCTCGTTGCTTATTAAAAAGTTATTAACAAAAAAAGTTTGAAATATACCAAAGTACATGCATGGACAGGAAGCACGCGCGCGCGCGCGCACGCACACACACGGGGGAGTGCCAGGGGGGCCTTCGGCCCCCTCCCATACCTACCCCGCCGGTAGGCAGGGTGGACCTTGCTTTACAACTTACAAAGTACATGCTACATTGTAAAGCGAGGTCCACTCTGCCTACCGGCGGGGTGGGTGCGGGAGGGGGGCCGAAGGCCCCCTCCCCGCGTGTGTGTGTGTGTGTGCGCGCGCGCGCGTGCTTCCTGTCCGTGCATGTACTTTGGTATATTTCAAACTTTTTTTGTTAATAACTTTTTAATAAGCAACGAGCGACGATTAAATTAGAAGAAAAAATTACTCAGAATTATGTCCTTGACAACATATGTCAAGGTCAAGGTCATTGGGGCTGGGTCCCCTAAAAATAATTGTTTTTAAGAAAAAGTATGTAATTATTTACAATGTATTTTTTTAAACAATTATTTGTTTTTTTTTTATACCAATTGATTTGTCTCATTATTCTGTACATAAAAGTATTACGGTAATATTATCGAAAACTAAATATTTTACGAGATATTTTATCTTTTATATCAAAATATGTCAGATTAAGATATAAAATAACTCAAAAAGTACTTAATGAGAAAATACTTTATTATAGTGTTTTGAAAAGCTCTCGAGATAAGCTACAAGAATATGTAATAAAAAAATGGGAGTTCCATTTAAGAAAACGTCGATCATATTGATCTCACCTTGAAAAGGTCATTCAAGGTCAAATCCATATTTTTATCACTGTGGCCTCCTCCGAACCCTACAACTTTTGTTTGAAACATTTTTTTCGATAAAGCTTACTTTTCGAGATATTTTACAGTTTCAAGTTAAAAAACTCACCCTGTATATATCAAGGTCAAGGTCATTGGGGCTGGGTCCCCTATTCGCTATATTTACGAATAATAATAATAATAATAATAATAATAATAATAATAATAATAATAAAACAATATCCGTAACAATAGTAATCATAATAATGTTAATATTTGACCTATAGTATAAATAATATGCATTTACACGTTAAAAGAAAAAAGATTGATCAAAATAATGAAAATATTGAAATTAAAATATAAAAAGTGTTCATAAAACTATAACTTACAACAATATTTTATCACTTTTATGTCAAATATTGACCATAACTTCATATCCGGTTCAGTTCGATTTTCAAGAAGTGAACTGATATTTTTGGTGTTAGGCCACCAACAAATGAGGCCATCATTCTGATCATTTCGGTGAATCCAATTTGTTGGAATCTCTGAAAAGGATTCATCAACTGAGAATTGTACAACCGCATACAATTTTTTGTCGGACATTTTCTCTGAAAAAAAGAAAAAATATATATACATATTTTACAGACTCACAGTGGTAATGATTCAGCACAATATTGAGTTTGTCATAAATGTCTTCGCAGAAAACACCATAAATTTTTTATAATACAAGTTCGTAACTGTCAAATTTTTTATACAGTTAGAAGTAAACTTTGAGAATTTATAATAATTCACAGAAAGATGCTATAAAATAATTAATAATACTATGAAACTGGATAATTATTTTATAATAAACAGAAATTGAACAAATATAAAAATAAAAACAAGTAATAGTAACAAAAATAAGTTATAATCCCATTAATAATCTCAGTTATAGGTATAATATCCAAAACATTTATTCAACATTTTAAACTTTAGCTAAAACCAGACATACACAGCAACATATAAAAATCAATCATAAAAACCTGCAATAAA
>CAJQTV010001135.1:20000-30233 GCA_907163055.1 Formica aquilonia x Formica polyctena | reverse complement strand
TTACATTTTCAAAGAATGCAGATAGAATATAGGATAGAAGAAAGGATAGACATAGAGTAAATATAAAAATTAAGCTGCTTTAAGCATGCGGATTTTTCAATTTTTGCTTCCTCATAGAGGAAGCTTTGTGAGCGAAATAAAAATTAAAATGATTTCTTTCACCGATCTTCACTAAATTCAATATCAAACATCCTTTAATAATATTCTATTCATGTAAAAATATTTAATCTGATATCTCAAATTTTCCGAAAATTACAGCGTGTACAGACATTTCTCAAAAAATACAAAATTTTATAAAAAATGAACCCTTTCACCGATATTCATCAAATTCAGTAGCAACCATCCTTTAATAATACTTTATCCATGTAAACAAATTTAATCTGATATCTCAAAATTTACGAAAGTTACAATGTATACAGACATTTCTCAAAAAATTAAAAATTTTATAAAAAATGCACCTTTTCATCGATTCTCACCAAATTCAATACCAACCATCCTTGAATGATACTCTATCCATGTAAAAAGATTTAACCCGATATCTCAAAAATTGCGGAAGTTGGAGGTTGTACAACATATTGCGTACATACATACATACATACACACATACACACATACACACATACACACATACATACATACATACATACAGACATTTTTTAGGAATATGATTTTTCCACGTTTTGGAACATTCTAAACACATTGGCATAGAAAACCCGAAAAAAATTTTGTCACGAAAACAAAGCTTCTTCTATGAGGAAGCAGAAAGAATAGATATAAAAGAATAGATACAAAAGAATAAATATAAAAAATATAGAGGAATATTAGAGGTCGAAAATGGGAAAAAGTATGCTTTATTTAATATAATATTGAAAATATAAAAATATTAAAAATATTTTCAACGATACAGCTAAATTATTACAGCTGTGCATAGCTGTAATAATACCATTAATAACTGGCAACTACAGTTATTAATTGAAATTAACAGAACAAATAAATAAACAAGTTAATATATATTATATATTATATAAATATAAATAATATAATAAAAACAACCACAAAATAGAATTTCATTGTATAACAAGACAATATAATATAAAGGATTCTGGATATGATAAAAATATATCTTTTTAACATATTTTTTAGAATTCCGATTAATAATCAAAATATATTTAGATTTTTTGATTATTGGTTGTTTTTATTATATTATTTATATTTATATAATATATAATATATGTTAACTTGTTTATTTATTTGTTCTGTTAATTTCAATTAATAACTATAGTTGCCAGTTATTAATGGTATTATTACAGCTATGCACAGCTGTAATAATTTAGCTGTATTGTTGAAAATATTTTTAATATTTTTATATTTTCAATATTATATTAAATAAAGCATACTTTTTTCCATTTTTGACCTCTAATATTCTTCTATATTTTTTATATCTATTCTTTTGTATCTATTCCTTTATATCTATTCTTTTTGCTTCCTCATAGAGGAAGCTTTGTTTTCGTGACAAAATTTTTTTTCGAGTTTTCTATGATAATGTGTTTAGAATGTTCCAAAACGTGGAAAAATCATATTCCTAAAAAATGTCTGTATGTATGTATGTATGTGTGTATGTATGTATGTATGTATGTACGCAATATATTGTACAACCTCTAACTTCCGCAATTTTTGAGATATCGGGTTAAATTTTTTTTTACATGGATAGAGTATCATTCAAGGATGGTTGGTATTGAATTTGATAAGAATCGATAAGAAGGTTCACTTTTTATAAAATTTTTAATTTTTTGAGAAATGTCTGTATACATTGTAACTTTCGTAAATTTTGAGATATCAGGTCAAATTTTTTTACATGGATAAAGTATTATTAAAGGATGGTTGCTACTGAATTTGGTGAGTATCGGTGAAAGGGTTTGTTTTTTATAAAATTTTGAATTTTTTGAGAAATATTTGTACACGCTGTAATTTTCGGAAAATTTGAGATATCGGATTAAATTTTTTTACATGAATCGAGTATTATTAAAGGATGATTAGTACTGAATTTGGTGAGTATCGGTGAAAGGATTTATTTTTTATAAAATTTTGAATTTTTTGAGAAATATCTGTACACGCTGTAACTTTCAGAAAATTTGAGATATCGAATTAAATTTTGTTACATGAATAGAGTATTATTAAAGGATGTTTGATATTGAATTTAGTTAGGATCGGTGAAAGAAATCATTTTAATTTTTATTTCGCTCACAAAGCTTCCTCTATGAGGAAGCAATAATTGAAAAATCCGCATGATTAAAGCAGCTTAATTTTTATATTTATTCTATGTCTATCCTTTCTTCTATCCTATATTCTATCTGCATTCTTTGAAAATGTAAAAAAATATTTTTTTACATTTCCTCCTGACGGAAGAGATCTTCCTGCGGTTTCCGTTGAGCAACAACATGTACGTTGACTATTTATAAAAAAGATAAATAATAGAATAAATTATTTGGAACACGTGACATATAATTAAATTTTTTATTTAATTTTATAACATCGAATCATCTTTTTAAATTAATAACACTTGATTTTGTAAAGAAAAGACGTACATGTTGGCCGAGAGTGGGATTCCTATCATTTACGCTCTTTTTATTTAATTAACATTTTTGATGTGTAAAATAATTATAAGATTAAAAATAATTGTTAGATTTATTTTATTTGTAATTTTTATACATTTTTATACGAGGATTGAATAGACGAGTACGCATATAATACGCAAGCCGCTACGTGTATTCTCGATATCGCAGCTATAGCTATAGCTATAGCTCGCGCTCGAGAAAGAAAGAAACAGCGCCTTGTATATCTGTTCTCTTCTACTACCCGATTCTGCCCGAGCGCCGAGCGCACACGTACAGGACTCGTTCCTTGTGTGCGCTACCCCCTCCACATGCGCTAGTAGCGGGCAGAAACCGCAGAGTTTGCATCACTGGTGTGCAGTCGGATTTGCTGTTATCATGAGTCACAATCAATTATTGAATCGGTGTTTCTACAATTGAAACGGACTCAGTTGTTAAAAACAAACATACAATTTCTCCGCAGAGGGTCCGCCTTATATCCCCGCTTGACCGCTTTCTACTTCCAGGTTGGCTCGCTCGACCTTCGCCGCGTAGCGGCGTCGCCCGGGACTACGCGCGGACGCGCGAGCGCGTGGGCCGCCAAGTTGCGGGTCGCACTATTGTATCGCGGATTGTGCTTAATGTGACGACCTACGGCAGCCACAATATCCATTCGATTATTCGTGTTTATTTGGATTGACAACAATATGGATTAGAATGTAATGATTTTAGATTGGAAATAATTTGCGAAAGCGATATTAAAACCGATTATAGTTCGTTCGGAATTAAAATCGATTACTTTTTAATCCGGGCGCGGATTGAACCGATTAAAACTGATTAAAACGGATTATGTTTTAATCGGTTTTAATCGACCATTTTCGGCAGGGACATAACGAAACTGACGCCAACGAAGGATAATGGAGGACAAATCGCGTTGTAATTTAGGCCCGGTCATTAAATGATTATTTAATGTAGAACCGTTACTCGTTTTGCACAACGCGTTAAATACTACGCGAAGTTTCGTCGTGCTGCTAGACTCGCGTAGTACCGGATGATGTGGTATATATACCGCTTGGTAAAGCGTCGGATTTTTGTCGGAGACAGATTCCATATGACCCATAGATTTATATTCATTTAAGAAAGAATGATAGGTTTTGCGAGAACTGGATTTTTTCGAAGGCGTTGTTCTAATTTTGAATAAAGAAGCGCGGTAGTTTCGCGCGAAGATCCTATATCGAGCGGAGGGTTGGTTTTAAATGGTAACCGTATTAAGCCCGAATCACACTAGCGGCTCGCGGCTGCGATTGCGATTGCGTTTGTGATTGTGATTTGCTACGCTCCAATCATACTTGCAATTGGTGCTTTCTGATTGGCTGAGGCAATCGCAATCGCAGCCGCGAGCCGCTAGTGTGACTCGGGCTTTACATAGCGGCCGTCTTCGGCGCGCTGATGTGTTTCGATAAAATGTTGTTCGCATTTTTTATCTTCTTCCGACAGCTGAAGTTCAGAAGAAATTTCCTCGATCTCCCAAAATTTTTGAAGGAGAGAATCGAGCGAAGGAATTGTTACGCAATTCAATGAAGTCGCGGAGCCGGTGATTGAATTAGAAGTTCCGGTAGGACCGGATAATATCCATCCTAAAGCAGTAAGCTGGGCCGTCGGAGTTCCGGTCGGCCCATGTTTTACCTTTTGCTTTAATAACGATCCATATAAATCTGATCCGATGAGCAGATGGATCGGATGATTGCTAAACGGATCCGGATCCGCGAGAGATAATTTCCGTAAATGCGGCCAATAATCTACGGTTTTAGTTTTTGAGCCAGCGTATGACATAATTTTTTGATATACGAAAGCCGTCAAAGAAAAGGTTGAGGAACCTCGCCCGTTACAAGACTCGAGAGTAAGAGACACCTGAGATTTCGCTACGCCACTGTATCGTTCACCGAAACACTGTACGTGGAGGTTCGCGCGGTAACGTTTCGTGCGCATAGTTTGACACAACGATTCCAAGATAAAACTAACAGCCGAGCCTTGATCTAACAACGCACGAACTTTAAAATTACGTCCTTCAATGGTACGAAGTATTACCCATGCGGTGGTTAGTAAAACGTTCGGCGGATTTTTGAGCGGCGAATGAATCGTTTGAACGGAAGCGACGGCGGTCTCGTTCTTTATCTCAGGGGCGGCTGAGCTGCTCGGTTGAGCGTTAAGCGTTTTGTTTTCCGAAACAGAATTTTCACTAATCTTCTGTAACGGTATATTCGAGTCACGATGCAAGAGCGTATGATGTTCTCGTCGGCACAAATTACAACGTTTTTTACTCTTGCAAGAGATCGGGAAATGGCCGACTTTTAAACAATTAAAGCAACATTTATGCGATTTGAGAAACTGAGTTCTCTGTTCGACGGATTTACGCTTAAACTCGTCGCATAACATCAAATTATAATTGCCGGAACAATTCAAACATTTTTCGGTGGCTACGTTATTCACCGAGGCCCGATTAGAGCCTTTATTTTTATGAGACGAAGTATCGGCATTTAAGTTAGAATGATCGGTAAGACCTCGAATTCGCAGCGTCATAAAATTGCGAATCTCTTCATACGTCGGAGATGCGGTTGATTTACCGCGTTGCAGATTCCACTCATTACGTGTGCGTGGACTAAATTTTTGCGAAACAATATAGACTAATAAGTCATCCCATTTTTCAACAGGTCTGCCTAAATTTGTTAACGCGGCTAATGACGCGGCAACGGTATCGCGTAAACCTTTGAGTTCGACAGCGGATTCCGTTTTCATAATAGGCAAATCTGCGAAAGCATTAATATGCGCATGAATAATCGCGTTTTGATTATCGTACTCTTCGATAAGTAATTTCCACGCACCATCGTAATTTGTGTCTGCAATCTTAACATGATTAATTAATACCGCGGCTTCGCCTATGACACTGGCTTTTAAATAATGTAATTTCTGCGTATTCGACAGCGATTCTTTCGAAGCGACGAGCGATTCGAATATTCCGCGAAAGTTTTCCCATTCCGCAAAATTACCGGAAAATTTCGGCAACGGGATTCGTGGTAATTGCAATGAAACTGCACCAGACAATTCGCGAGAAGAAACGTCGCTTACCGATGATGCCGCATTTGGGTCGTACCGGGAGAATTTACCTATCACGTCTGCGAGGTAGTCCGCCGCTTCGTGATAGACATCCTCGGCTGCAAAGAATTCCTCCTCGGTGAAGTATTTGACGGTACACTGTTCGTCGGCCGTTGCTATCTGCTGAAGCTGGACGTTGAGACGTTGACACCTTCCCCACAATGTCTCCAAGGCGTCCAGTCGACTCCTCGCCTTGTATTGCGTGACGTTGGCCTTGCCCATTTTCTTAAAGTTGGGGAATACTCGCTTCATAGAGCTTATCGTAATAGACTGCTCGATGAGGAGGCCCTGCAGCGAGTCCGTCATGACGGTAGGCCGATAAGATGAAGCCTTTCAGCAACAATTTACCACTCGTTGGTCGTTGAGGTGCTGAAGCGTGACGACAGTCCGTCGAACGCGGATATGCGAAGACGCACTATAATTTTCACTTAACTGTGCAGCGCGCGAAAGCGTGCGACAACTATGTGTAACTGCGGATTACGCAGGACGCACTCTAAGGTGCGGAGTGCTAAAGAGCACAAAGATTGCACTTAAGCTGTGCAGCGCGCGAAAGCGTGCGACAACTATGTGTAACTGCGGATTACGCAGGACGCACTCTGAGGTGCGGAGTGCTAAAGAGCACAAAGATTGCACTTAAGCTGTGCAAAGCGCTAAGAAGCGCGAGATTTGCGCGGCACTGCGGATTACGCAGGGCGCAAATAATAATGATACGTTGTGCTTAAGAGCACAACTTTAATAGTGCAAAATGACGCAAAGTTGACTGCGCGAACTTTATTTTCCCGGGAGTCCTTTCAACGCACTCGCGTTATTATTTGCGGCAGCAGAATGCGGATAGATGTTTTGATATCGCGCACCGTCTCCGTCTCACGCGACAGTTATTATAAGTGCTGTTACATTAGCGTGTCAGCGTTCTCACTCGCACTCCGCGAACTGATTACCGAATCACTGTCTGTCTTTCCAAGATCCGGCTCGAAGGTCCATTTAATGTAGCCGCGCCTTCGATTTACACGTCCACATTAACAGAATTTATTTGTTTCGCCGATCAGGGAGACAGGACGTAAATGATTTGAGCGGGGTTAGTTTGTGGAAAAGTGTTTATTCCTTTCGACACCAACTCCCGGACCGTCTTAGGTAATCGCACACGACAGCAAGATATAATCGGACACGCGAATTATCGTTCTAAGTATAATTATATGAGCGTTAGACTTTCGATGTGCTCCCGGTGAAGGCTTGCGACGAAGTCCAGACGAAAAGCCCTTCTTTTTTATCCACGGACAATAGTCCCGGTCGATACGTGTACCACAAAAAAAACGGAATTTCGATTGTTCGATTCCGAGAGCCAATCGGCGATCGACAACGAGGTGTTTGTCAGAATCGAACGATACGAAGAAACCACAAAAACGGAATGAAAACAAGGCTTCGATCATAACGTCTCGCTTTAGAACGTTCGAGAAGCAAAATTAATAATATAATTTATAAAACTCTTACTTTCTCGAACAATACTAATAAGACTTGTATTTTTCTGTTTCAGATGATCACCTTTATATTTCTATTATTATTATTATTATTATTATTATTATTATTATTATTATTATTATTATTATTATTTATACACACACACACACATACGCATTTATATGATATACACAAATTTTGAATAAACTTATTATTACTCTATATAAAAAAATGTCGATTATTTCTGCGCCTCCTTCTTTCCTTTTCCCACGTGCATGCCTCGCATTATCTCTCTCTTTCTCCCGCGAACGTCATCCTTTTCCCACGCCAATGCGGACTCTATCCTTCTCCTACACGCGTGCATGCCTCGCGCTATCTCTCTCGCACCGCCTTGCGAACGCCGTATCTCGCATCATCCACGTGCATGCTTCGCACTATCTCTCTCTCCCAAGTGCATGCCTCGCGCCATCTCTCTCCAACCTGCATGCGAACGCTATCCTTGTCTTATGCTCATATGGACGCCTCGCGTTATCCTTCTCCCACGCCCATAGAATATTATTAGCGCTATCCCTCTCCCACACATTGCGGACGCTTCGCGCTATCTCTCTCACACCTACTCGCGGACGCGTGCGTTCCCTCTTCCCCGCGGGTCCCTCGCCTAACGGTTTCGCCGCGGTCCCCCTCCCCCCTCTCCGCGGACCCCTTGCCTACCGGTTAGGTTAGGTTAGCGGGTCCCTCGCCTATCGGTTAGGACGCGGTTCCCCTCCCTCCTCTTCGCGGACTCCTCGCCCATCGGTTTCGCCGCAGTCCCCCTCCCCCCCCTCTCTGCGGACCTCTCACCCATCGGTTTCGCCGCGGCCTCCCCGCGTGACGTCATACCCCCCGCGCCGGTTTCCCCTCGCCCCTCAACCCCCCTCAGAGGACCTGGGTTAGAACTCTCTTAGTATCACTACTCCTAATATTTCCTCTATTGTGCGCAGGGCCTTAGAATTTATAAGTTCAAATTGTATGAAGTTCAAAACAAAAGACTTTGTGCATATATCTACGTACATATCAATCCAGCTTACCTCATCCACGACCGAGGTCCTTGAGGACGAGAAACCGGGCTTAAAAGAGTACAACAGACATTGAACAAGAGAAGGATTTCTTGCTGCAATATGATAAGTAATTTCAATCATTTAAAACCCCGTATATTCTCAATTACTCGTAATTGACAGACAATCCAGCAATTTCACACATTTTCCTCCATCCTTCAAATAATAAAAGAAACCACTGTCAAGCGCATTGACATGTTGCTGACAGTTTCCTCAGTTGACCTTAATAATCTATTATTATATATATATATATCTTCCTGCATTCGAAACATTTCTATATAATATCAATACTAGACAATACTTAGATTTTGCACAAAATTAATACAGCTGTTGTTACTCGGACGTGGTCCAACCCTTGAAATCCGGTTGCCGAGCATATATTGCCCTGGCGACACTCTACCCTGTCTCCCGAATTCCCATTGTTATCGAGTATCTAAGTGTGCCCTGATCGACACTTTCCCATCATTACCCTATATATTCCTATCGTTATCGAGCATCGAAGTGTGCCCTGATCGTCAATTTCCTTTACTCTTTATATCTTTCCATAAAAAAAGACAACAGGAGAGTAATAAGAACATAGAATATTATATTGAATATACTATCATTCAATTCTTACTCGGACGTGGTCCAACCCCTGAAACCCGGTTGCCGAGCATACTTCATTGACCTGGCGACACTCTACTCTTTTCTCCCTGAAATCCCATCGTTATCGAGCATCTAAGTGTCCTTGATCGACACTTTCCTTATACCATAAATAACCTCCCTTTTGATTAGAATTCATGGTGGTATGAAATAATAAGATCTAGTATTGATGTTAATTGAAAAGACCTTTTTCCATAATTAATTAATAACCCGATTCCTTAATAAAACCATTCAATTCCATTTAACAAATTCTATTTCTTATAAATAATTGATATTTTTTCCCAAATTTTTCTCTTGTTATAATATTCTTTGTTTAACTTATTAATTATTTCTCTAACTCTTATTATCTAATGCATTATATATTACTCTCGAATTACTCATACGTATTTGCGCCTGCGTATATCCCTAATCATAAGACATCTAGTAAAACCCCTAGTAAGTAACTAGTTTCCGTGCTACGTCATTCCCCTAGATCCACTAGTCTGGTCCTAGCTCTCGGCGTACCTGGGGTATAGCCATAGACATATAGGGGCTGCGTTCCGTTTCATGCACGATGCGCATGATGCATTACTTATCCTTGTTGTTCACCGAATGTTAAACAAGGATAAGTTATGCATCATGCGCATTATGCATAAAACGGAATGCAGCCAGGGCTGTGTTCCGATTCCCCACCCGGGTGCACCCGATATTATAGTATACGTGACATATACTATAATATCGGGGGCACCCGGGTGGGGAATCGGAACACAGCACAGAATGGACTGAGTGTTGCAATAGACATACGTGCGCTCGCTATAGAAAGAAAGGTACTACATAGGAAGACTATTTTGTCTCTTTTCCTAGCATTTCATTGATGATTTTCTCCCCCTTCATATAGAAAATCACCAATGAGATGCTAGGAAAAGAGACAAACATAGGCCTCCCCACTGAACTATATACCATACTAGAACGCGCACGGCTATGCCCCCACCACTACTACCGCGGCCACTAAAGGATAACTGCAGCTTTTCCTTAGAACATATATAAATGGAAGGGGAATAGCAGGCTGAAAAGTGTCGAAGGAAGTGAGAAAGAAATCGTAGTTGCCTCTCTCTTGTGAGTAACTACACATACAAGCATCGTGTCTGTAGTATACATACTTTTGTGTACACATGGCCGCGCATGCGCACCTTTGAGCAAAGTAACTCACAAGAGAGAGGCAACTATGATTTTCTTTCTTACTTCCTTCCGACATGTTTTTCTATCGGGAAACAAAGGCATTCCCCTTCCATTTATATATGTTCTAAGAGCTTTTCAGA